>CM046045.1:4015465-4225465 GCA_025215565.1 Flaveria ramosissima
TCAAAGTCTACCAATTAGATGTAAGAGTGCATTCCTTCATGGGGAATCAGAGAAACAGTCTACGTGAGTCAACCGCGAGGGTTTTGAGATCCCTATCATCGGGATAGAGTCTACAGCTTGACAAAACTTTATATGGGCTTTCATCAAGCTCCTCGAGCTTGGTATGAGAAACTCTCCTCAACCATCTTGTGAAACACGGCTTTCGCAGGGGAGTAATTGACTGTACACTGTTTTCTTAAGGAAAAGATGACCTACTGCTTGTACAGATATACGTTGATGACATAATCTTCGGGTCAAAGAACGAAGAGTTATGTAAAGAGTTTGAAGCCGTTATGAAGAAAGAATTGAGATAGTGCCATGGGGGATGAAGTTCTTTCTCGGGTTACAGGTGGATCAACACCTAATGGGATCTTCCTACATCAGACCAGTATGTAGGAGACATTCTCAGTCGCTTTGACATGGAGAATGCTTCTGCTGCTGGGGGACCCACTTGCTACTAATCATGATATAGCACCGGATGATAATGGGGATCTAGTAGATGCCACTAGTACGAGGAATGATCGGATCCCTCATGTATCTCACTGCCTCAAGACCTGATATTATGTATGCTACATGTCTAGCTCAAGATATCAGGCTAAACCAAAGGTCAACCATCTGATCGGGGTCAAAAGGATCTTTCGTTATCTGAAGGGTACACCTACACTTGGACTGTGGTACCCTCATGATGATGACTTTGAGCTTACCGCGTATAGTGACTCGGATTACGGGGCTGCAAGATGAACTACAAGTCTACATCAGCAGGGTGTCATTCTTTGGGAGAAGATTAGTTACCTGGCAGTGTAAAGCAGACATCGGTTGCCTTGTCAACCTGTGAAGCCGAATATGTTGCTGCTGCAAGTTGCTGTTCTCAAATCATCTGGATTCAACAGCAAATGCGGGACTACGGTTTGAATTCTCATCTACTCCTATCTTTGTTGATAACTCTGCTGCAATTGCAGTAACTAAAAATCCGGTCCCAACACCTAAGACCAAACAACATCGGTATTAAATACCATTTCATAAGGGATTTTTTGAAAAGAACTTAATTGATGTGGTTAAAATTAATACTGATTTTCAAACGCGCTGACCTCTATACTAAAGCTTTTGATAAACCACGTTTTCAATATTTATTAGAGGTCAACGGTGTTAAAAGAAAAGTGAGGTAATTCCTGATGATGAAAATGTGTAGTCCGATGTCGTGTACTTAAATTTTATTTATTATTTTGATTTGTTTATTTGATGTTTATTTTATTTAACTCATGTTCTCTTGCTGTTTATTAAAATCCTAAAATAATTAAACCAGAAATGATTTTAGTATTTAGGGGAGATATGTCAGCAAGATAACATTAAAAAAAAAAAAAAAAAAAAAAAAAAAAAAAAAACAATGAGGGGAAGAGTAGCGAGCTGAAATAAGGTAGATTGTATCTGTGATACCGATTCAATACCTTTGGAAAATGATAGTACACAGGAACGAATCAAGAGGGACTTTAAAATTAAGTTTTAGTAATGTGCAAAAGTTCAAAGTAATAAATCTGTGTAGTCTAAGCAACACTAAGGAAAGATGATAGAAAACTGGCAACTCCTAAGGTGACACAAAGAAAGTAGACTTAGAGGCTGCTAGACCATATATGATATGTTGGTAGATTCAACACAATAGACAACTAGACCTGATTGGTGATTTCAAGATAAAACTAAAGTGTTCAACTGACTGTGGGCCGTCCATCTTATCACTGGTTAACACAATCAACAATATTCCATAAGGGGTAATGAGCAAGTAAACGCCACAAATGTGTGCGGATGACCATAACTAGAGCAAAGCAAAGAAAAAAAAAAATGAAAGACAAATGCAATAAAGCTAATGACTTATGTTGTTGGTGCATTTTGTGCAAAAAAATAAGCTGCTCTAACAAGGAGATAGGTTATGTGCCTCTCTGCTGTGCGATGGCACTGACCTGAGGATAAGCATAACCTAGATATTCTAGAATTCATTGTTGTTTGCCGCCTCTCTGCTGTGCGATGGCACTGACCTGAGGACAGGCTTCTCTTTGAAAGCTCTAAGAATAGTCTCTTCTTGTAATAATACCCGTAGACCGCTCAAAGCTCCTGAGGGATGTTGATTACCATATAAGTGTGGGATCCACAAGTGTTAGTTGAAATAATTTCACCTAAATAAGTCACCAGTCTGTGTCAAAAGTCTGTGTATGGATTTAAGTGGACAAACATACTGACAATCATTGTGGCTACTATCTCAAAGGTCCAAATCAATGTGAAAACCTAAGAGTTTCAGTATGATTTCCTTATGTTGCTAACGACTCTGGATGAACACCGAGAACTTGAGCATCAAAAGGTTTTATAACACATCTCAAATGATTTGAATTACCTGTATGATTCCAAAAAATTGAATTGGTCCAGATGTGATCAACCTAAGTTGAAGCTATCTACTCCCGATCCAAATCCCGTAGATATCAATCTCTGGATTTATCTCTCACAAAAAGCCAAAAAAAATATGTCTGATTATGTATTAGTTTAACTCTTAAATTAGTTCGTTGGTTTTTAATTTTTAACTTGAGTCAGTGTCGGACTACATCAGGAAAATCAGAAGGAATAAACTCACTAAAAGGGTCATGTCTGAGATGACCATATGTTCTTTGAAAAGTTAATTAGTCACGTCTGAGGTGACAAAGTATTTTTAAAAAAACAAAAAAAAAGGTCACGTCTGAGGTGACCAAAGTGGTTAAAAATGATCACGTCTGAGGTGATCAATGTGTTTCTAGATTAAAACGATCATGTCTGAGATGATCACAGTTCATAACGTTAATTAAACTAATATAAAAAGAGTTAAAGGTAAATTGGGAAAATAGCAGAAAAATTAACTAAGTATGACCCATTCGCACGAATGAACCATACGTATGGTCTAACCATACGAATGAAGTCCATTCGCACGAATGGAACACACGATTAGTCCAATCGGATGCTTATATGCGAACGAGTGAGTCAGTCGCACGACTGAACTTCAGTCGGACGACTGAAGAAGGGCGACTGACCCAATCGCACGACTGAGTCTCCACTCGCACGACTGAAAGGTGCGAATGAACTCAGTCGCACGATTGGAACTTGAGTGGGTATAAATAGAGGGGAGTCGGTCGCAGAGACTCTTCATTCGCAAAAATAGCCCTAAATCGCATATAGTACCGTTACTCTGCCCAAATTTTCTCTATTTGATTTTTATAGCTGATTCTGTGTCACTGACTTTCGCTCATCATCTTACAGGTATATTGAAGCTATATTCCATCGAAATCTGATAGAATCGAACCCTAAATTGATGAATGCGACTGTAACAGGCGAACCGAGAATTCAAACCCTAATAACCTATTAAAACTAAGTAATATGTTAAAATTGGTTAAAATAGGTTATTAGGGAAGTATAGGCGACACTAAAGAACCGGTTAATTGAATGTTAAAACTTGTTCTGCGTGGATTTGATCTTGGGACGACTGAAACGAATGAGACAGACGACTGGTCGTCTTGATGAACTTCAGTCGCACGACTGAAGGGTGCGAATCACTGAATCGCACGACTGAACCATGCGAATGAGACTCAGTCGCACGACTAGTGTAATCGCACAAGAGTTCATGCGCATGAGTCCAGTCGCACACTCAGTCGTGCGTATGAGGTCAATCGCACGTCTGAACCTCAATCGCATGATTCAGTCGCACGACTGGCTTCAGTCGTACATCCCCAATCGCATGACAGAAAATGTTTATTTAAAGTTTAAGTGTTGCTTTATACTCTTAGCCAATGAAACTAATGTCTATGTTATTATGTGTTACAGATGGCGGGTAACTGGAATATGAGCACTAAGCACAACATCTGTGCTCACCTGGACTTGACTTCCAGGAATGCAGCAGACTTTGCTGGCATTATTACATTCCTTCAGAGATCGAGGATCGCATATGCTATATCTACTCCCTGCACACCTTACAGATCAGTGCAGCAGGCCTTTTGGGCTGGAGCATCAGTCGACCGATCCACCGAGCCACACTGCATAGGAGCTCGATCTTCGGTGAGGCTATCACCATTTCTGAGGAGGATCTGAGGATAGTACTTCAGTTCGGGGACGATGCTGAGTGTCCCACACGTTTACACCCCCTCACTGTCCGTGGATGCTTTATGAGAGCAAGTACTCTGGGGACATTAATGCAGGGGTACTCAACAAGAGTAACCTCTGTCCCCAGTTTAAGTACTTGGCCCACGTGCTGCTAAAGTGTATAGCATCACGGAAGGGTGGATTTGATGAGCTCTCGGATCAGATCCAGAACGCGTTACGCAGCGTTGGTGCTGAACCATCCGTTCAGCTTCTCCAGGATGATTTTCAGCTACTTAGTGGAGAACCTCGAGGGTAAGGGGAAGGAAGGCTTCTGTATGTACCCCAGATTCTTACAGATGATCATTGATCAGAAGCTTCCTTCCCTACCGAAGGAGAAGGAGGATGCTGTTATCCTCGAGGTCATGGATGACACGACACTTGGACGGATGAAGGTCTACAGGGGGAAGCAGGTGAAGCCCCCTGTCAGGAGACTGTTTGGGCATCTGGCCCGGGTTGATTACGTGGCGCCAGCGAAGAGGAAGTGGCGCCACGAGGACAGTGACTCAGACGTGGAGCACATTGCTATACCAGAGTCAGACTCTGATGATGACGATAGTGGCGATGCCGGGGATGACATGCCTGCCCCATCTAGAGGCACAGACACTGAGATTATTCCCCCGGGGTCAGCCACTGCCGGAGAGGTCGCAGAGATGGCCGGCTTCCATCAGGAGTTTGTCGCTGGTGACATGGAGGAGGAGGAGTCCGACGAGGAGCCCCTCACCAGGACTGTGGGAGCAAAGTCGTTCCCACAGACCACGGGCTGAAGGTGGTCGGTGAGCACCCGAGGGACTCCTCGGCGAGAGATACTGACCCCAACTATGTTCCGGGGTCAGGGAGCAGAGTTGCAGGGGGAGCATCCACTTCCTCCGGGACCAGGAGGAAGCGGATGGCTCAACCACATGGGATGAAGAGGAAGAAGCGTCGGTTGACCTTCGTGACTTCCACTTCTACCACCACAGCCACCACTACCACCACTACCGACATACCATCCACCACCACAGCCACCACAGCCACTACTCCTACCACCACATCCACCACCTTACCCACCACCACTATATCTATCCCATCCATCACCAAACCATTCACCCCCACTTCACCACCATCTACCCACCGACCCATATTTACCACAGCCACTGCCACCACCACCACATATCAGGCTGGACCATCAGCCCAGCCCTCACAGGTACACGGAGTCACTCTACCTCACATTGGGGTAGAGGAGCAGCTATCAGCGCTTAACCGAATGGTTATGCGTCTGCTGGCTGCTGACGAGGAGAAGGCGGCCCAGATCCGCAGACTGACCGACTTGGCTGCTGCCCAATCTCAGCAATTGGCAGAGCAAGCTCGGGTCATTGACCAGCAGAGAGCTGAGGTGGCCCAACTCCAAGATACTCAGGCTCAGTCAGCCAAACGTATTGAGGAGTTGGAGTCGACCAATAAGACGATCATGCTGAGGCTGAAGGGGTCGAAGGATGAGCCCCTGAAGCTAAAGGAGGGTGACGGAGACGACGGAGATGATGATGATGAAGATGAGGATGATGATGAGGGAGAGGATGATGATGAGGAGACGGAAGAGGAGAGGACAGAAGGACACGACGATGATGACGAGGCAGACGGAGGGGATGCGGCTGCATCGGCCTCTGCCTCAGGTCAGGAGCGCAGATCCAAACGTAGACAAGACCAGTCATCCACTACTTCTGCTCCTCCGAGCGACACACCACAGATTCAGGATCAAGTACTGATTAGATGTTTTTATTTGTTTATTTACTTTGTACTTGAATTGTGTAATGAAAAACAAATGTATTAAATGTTTATATATATTAAGTTAAGTTATTGTATGTCTGTTTGATTAATTACTAATGATTTATGTGTTGAATGTTTATATCAAACAGATCCAAACTTTCAGAGGGATGAGTTTGACTTTACTCCCCTTCAAATGGTCAAGACTCAGTTAACTATGATTCTTGACCTACAAGGGATAGTAAGACGGTCTGTGAGTTATACCCCTGAAGAAGGGGAGATAATACACGACCTGTCTGATGAGCAAATTGCTGAAATGTTCAAACTCAATCCCGATGAAATCGTGAAGGATGCTCCAACGGTGGACTCAACCAGTGATGAGGAACTGAACGATGTTGATGAGGTTGAGATAGAAGACATCACTGCTGAAGAGTATCCTCAGTACGCTGACGCCGAGGGAAATGTGGTCCCCAATTTGGGTGAATCCCTAGTCAGTGATACCTTTGAGGTACTCAACAAGATGGAGCAAGAAGCAGAAAAGACTGCAGAAACAGCCCAAGCCTCCAATGCAGATGTTGATATTCGTAAGGCTGAATGGGCTGCCTGTTTTGAGGAAGTTCGAGCCCAGCGGGCTGCACCAAAGAGAGATGCCTACACAAAGCTCTACAAAGTCAAGAAACACCATAAGGTGTCGGGCAGGATTATCTCTTGGGCATTTTTTGAAGACCTTAACGCATATGCTGTTAAGAGGGAGCAGGGCATAGAGTACTTCAGATTCCCACATGATCTGAAGACTCTACCTGGTTTTGAGCTCAACCAGCTGGCTAAACTTAAGCTGCTGTATGCTGACCCGAGGAAGATGTCAGGCTGGTTTGAGGCTGCCCTAAGGAAAGAGTACCACACCAGGTGGGTCAACTTCAAACCTCAACAACCTACGAGGTATATCAGACGGTCTGAAGTTGATCCCAGGACTGGAAAGCCAAAGATAGTGCTGAAGTGGAGTCCTCCGCGCACGATGTCAAGAATCCCTCTAAGGGAAATGCCACAGGACTTCACTCCCCACTTTAAATGGTGGTACTACGATTGGAGAACAGCTGAAGCGGTCATAGTTCTGAACAGAGAGGGCCAAATGGATACTATCAGGGTATTCGACCCAATGTGGCTAACCAACTTATCTGCTAATGATGTATACACATTATATAAGTGGCCTCTGTTCTATGACACGCAAGATATTGTACAAGCCCTCCAATTCCAAAACGTCATAAGACTCTGCTTTGCTTTTGAGATACACGCAGGAGTCACTAAAGAGGAGAAGTACAAGAGATATAAGGAGGTTATGCAGAAGACAAGAGAATAGATAGATCTAGGTCCAAGGGGGAGTTTGTTGATACATGTATGTCCCTAGATCAGGATTTGTAATGTAATGAACTTGTCTGTCTGTTCTTGATGTAATTGTAATTTGATTAATGAAATGATATGAATTGATTGTTACTTGTGATGTTTAATATTTCATTAATGAGTTGTGATTGAATTAATTGGGTTTATGAATGTTTGAATGAGTGCACATTAAGTTATATTGATTAGAACATTCAAACTTAACTTAATGAAGTTCTCATGCGAATGGCCCATGCGAATGGACCACACGCATGAATAACTTCATACGATTGACTCAATCGCACGACTGAACCAGGAGACTGGATCAGTCGTATGATTGACCTATAAGATTGACTCAATCGCACGACTGAACACTCAGTCGTGCGAATGGATCAACCGCATGGTTCAATCGCACGACTGAACCATACTTATGGCCCAGTCGCACGATTGACCTATACTAACCTATAAATAGACCCAATTCGTGGGAAAACGTAAGCAATCATCCCATTACGACTCCAGACGTACCCTAGCCGTCCAGAAGCCTCCCAAATCGTTCTCCAAGTTCATAGAACACATCAGATCGGTTCTTGATCGATTTCTGACGTTGAAATCAATTCTTGATTGATTCATCGTGTGTTCTCACTGATTGGATCGCCAATCAAATAGGATTCCGCACTATTTGAGTTGGTTTAACACGCAATCACTCGGTATTTCGTTCTAATACCAGGTCCTATCAGAAGAAGCCAAAGTCATCTACCTCTGCACCTCAGGCTGAATCAGATCAACCTGAGGAAGTGCATGATGAGGCAGCCCAATCAACTCCTATTCAAGTGGCCCCTCTAACTAGTGAGACACCCATCTTATCCTGGACATACTCTACCAATCCAGAAAGATGGACTGTTATCAGAGATCAAGGTGTTGAGAATGTCTACTCATGGCAAGACATAATCAACTTACCTCTGCATGATCTCTTTGAGATGAGAAGATACTATGAAAGTCTTGATGATCCTGACCATCTCATGAAGAAAGGAATGGTCCTGATTGTACTGAAGACTACCAACATTTGAAGATCTTCCAAGTGTTTTGGTAGCATCAGCCTAGGGGGAGTTTGTAAGGATTCCTGAAGTCTGATGCAACCCAAAACAGCTTAAGTGTCTCAGCAAACATGCACTAAGTACTGAAGTGAAGAATGCTTCGGAAGTTTTACACAAAGCATTAGAAAATACTCTAAGTGTAAAATCTTCCGAAGCCAAGACCAATATCTTCCGAAGCCAAACATGAAGTCTTCCGAAGCTTCAGAGACAAAGTCTTCCGAAGCCTCATCCTATGAAGACAGATTTCTTCCGAAGACTTTTAGTACACATGCTTTATCTGATGTACTGTTCCATAAAGCACCTTTTCCGCTGCATCTCTGTAAAGTCACCAACTTACATGAGTTGGTGAAAAGGGTCATGCTTTTGGTAACTGTACATTGAGGTCTTGAGTCTGTAACTTTCCACTTTATGTACTTTATCCTTTTTGTATTGTAAAAGGATGTGAGCTATGGCATGTCATAGTCACAAGGTCAAAAGGCAGATATGCCTTTTGATCCTACAATTGATTTTGTTAGTGTCTAGTCAATTGTATCCAGCTGGCCTTCAAAGTATGGCCGGCTGTAGGTTGTAGTATAAGTATTTCAAGTTCTTGTATCTTTTCTTAATGCTTTGTAACACTTGTAAGAGAACTTGAGAAAGCAATATACTGCCTCCTTGAAACCCAACTCTCTTGTTCTGTCTCTTTACTTACTTGTGTTCTTAGTATCATACTTGGTTACCCAGTTCACTGTTTGATTAGAGCTTAGTTATTCTCCTCATTGTGTTGTTGTGTTGTAATTGTAGTTAAGCCCTTAAACGGTCCTGCAACGTAAGTATTCATACCATTACGATTCCAGACGTACCCTAGCCGTCCAGAGACCTCCCAAATCGTTCTCCAAGTTCATAGAACACATTAGATCGATTCCTAATAGACTTCTAACGTTAGATTCAATTCTTGATTGATTCTTCGTGTGTTCTCACTGATTGGATCGCCAATCAAATAGGATTCCGCACTATTTGAGTTGGTTTAACACGCTAATCACTAGGTATTTCGTTCAAATACCAGGTCCTAACAAAGGTCAACTAAAAATAGTTGGTGAGTTTCCAAGGTTTTCATACATAATATGATAAGGTTACAAGTAGCAGTTCATGTCATAGGTTATAAGTTAGTAAGGTTATAGAACACATATAGTTACAACCAAACCTCGACTAGATTACAAGTATATATGATTGGCTAAGTGTATTTGGTTCCCATGATGAACAAGCATACGTCATCAGGAGCCGGCAATACCTTGGCTTTAGCACCAAATAGGCTTGTCAGGCCCAAAGATCTAAGACGTCGCCAGGCTAGTAATAGTTAATGATTGTAAACAAACTATGTGTCTCATATAATCACTTACAACACACAAATAACCATGACAAAATATAAAGATGAATTGCAAGTGCTTTACAAGTTTCAAACGTTTATAAGTGTATGATATATAAGTATCATGTTTCACCCCAAAATAGTGTAAAAAACATAAAAAGGTGCAAGGAAACTCACATGGCAGATAAGTATGTAGTGAAGTTTAATATGAATAATAAACGTCGTTCCAAGATGTATCGTCACAAGATACCTAAATATATAAATATTACAAAATTTTAGGTTGATAACAAGGTTAATGATTTAACGCGAACTAGGGTTTTAAGTGGACTTTTTGGGGCGTGTCAATTAATTATGTTCAACGTTTGGAATTCATTCATATTTACTTGGTAAAATATATATTCATATGTTTATACTACGATTAGAAAGGAAACACTTATAATAAATTTGAGAAGTTTATATATATAAAGCTTGAATAACGTATATTACTAAAACAAAATAAGTACAAGTTAAATAATACTTCTTGAAAAGAATGTTTGGGCCAATTTATTGGTCTTTATTTATAATCCATTTCACAAGAATTATTCCAAATCAAACTTTGTTTAAATGTTTCAAGAACATATCTATTTAAACTTAGAAAATTATAGGAAATCATTTGTGGCTTTTTATAAATATTCGGTGTTTATAAATTTACTCAAAAATCAACGATAATGTAATGACTATTACTAATTTAGTGATTTCAACTATTTAAAATTGTTTTTTTATGAAAATGAACTAGTTATAATATTGTTACTAACATTTATAAATAAAATTTGCTTAAGTGTTTAAAGAAATAAAATAAAAAAATACATAGATACCTTCTAAAATAAACAAAATTTATAAAACCAATTTTTATAATTTATTAGGAATTTTATATAGCCTTTTTAAAGGCTAAAACCTTTAAAAAAGTTGCATGAGGGTGCCCGGGTTCGAACCCGGGACCTCATGGATGGAATGCAAGGTGCTAACCAATGAACCACGGCTCTCAGCCACGGTTCTTTTAGGTTTTTAATTGTGTAATACGCAACTTCCAACAACCCCCAAATTCCATATAAACCCTAGAATCATTTAACCCCAAATCGAATCCCAAATCGTTGGTATCAAACAAATTAAGTTTAGGGCTATAGTTCCACATGCGAATTCGATTGTATTGATGAGTTCAATTACCCGTTTAGATTTCGGATCGATGCCAAGAACAACCGAGAAAAAGTCACGACTGTGAGTGTAGAAAGTCGAGCAATCTTCAACGATATCCAAATCAAAGGTGCAGATAGCTTCGTGTGGTGGTCATCTCTGAAAACCCTCTGTCAATTTTGATTCTTGAACACCAGAAGGTGGTGTTCGACTAGTTGCAATCTCGCAATGTAGATGACGATTGAATTCGTTGTATGTGTTTGTTTCAGGTTCAATTGAAGGTTGCAATTGATTAAAGATAGATAGATGATTGTTTAAGTTCGTTTGATTAGATTATTATTAGAATTTATTGCTCGAACGGTCGTGGGGTTTACGTCGCCGATTACTCGATTGATTGAGGGTTGTAACCGCCTCATAAACATGATTAAATGGTACAATCTCATTCGAAACATGTACACGAATGAATTTGGAACGTTTTGTGACCATTTCCGCACGGTTTTGACGGGTTTTCAAGGTCACCGGAGCATGACCGGAGTTTGGCCGGAACTTGGCCGGAAAAACGTGGGGGCATGGGGTTGGAATTGTAAATTCGAATGTTACACTTTGGGCCCCTCGTTTATA
The DNA here is from genome assembly GCA_025215565.1 of Flaveria ramosissima. Taxonomy (NCBI): domain Eukaryota; kingdom Viridiplantae; phylum Streptophyta; class Magnoliopsida; order Asterales; family Asteraceae; genus Flaveria; species Flaveria ramosissima. Next base: position 4,026,995 of record CM046045.1, read on the forward strand.
AACTCTATATTATTTTATGCATAAACATATATTTTAAGTTTATAAATTGTCAAAACAACCCCTCAACTTAATTTAGGTTTAAAGTTTATATAATTTATAAATTTTAAGCTATTAAAATTATCATTATTACTATTATTAATTATTTATAGTATAATTTTATTATTGTTATTAACATTATAATTTACTATTATCATTGTTATTATTATTATTATTATTACTTTACTTTAATTATTATTATTAGTATTATTATTATTATTATAACAATATTCTTATCATTATTATCAATGCTAAGCAAATTAATTTATTAACTCCCAATTCAACAAACATGCATAACAAGCCCTCAAAGTTTCATAAATGACATAATTGGCCCTTACAAGAACTTAACAAAGTTAACCCCTAATTTAACAAAAATACGAGATGTTACAGTCTCCCCAACTTAAAGAATTTCGTCCCGAAATTAAGAATGAAACTATACGAATAAGAACGGATATTTCTTCTTCATGTGCTCCTCGCGTTCCCAAGTAAATTCAGCGTCACACTTATTCTCCCAACGAACCTTGACAATTGGGGTAGTTGTGGTTCTAGTCTTCTTCATAATGCGATCCATGATCTCCACAGGTTTCTCAACAAAATGCAATGACTCGTTAATTTGGATGTCTTCCAACGGGACATACAGACTTTCATCAGCCAAGCACTTTCTCAAATTTGAGACGTGGAATACAGGATGAACTCCACTAAGGTCAGAAGGTAACTCCAGTTGGTAAGCCACCTTTCCAACCCTTTTCAGGATTTTAAAAGGTCCTACAAATCTCGGAGCCAGTTTACCCTTCTTTCCAAAGCGAACAACACCCTTCCACGGTGAAACCTTAAAAAGAACGATCTCCTCAACTTGGAATTCCAATGGCTTACGTCGCTTGTCAGCATAGCTCTTTTGTCGACTTCTTGCCACTTCATGGTTCTTGCGGATTATAGAAACTTTATCGGTCGTCTCTTGTATAAGTTCAGGATAAGTGATGAAGTTTTCACCAATGCCAGTCCAACAAATCGGTGAACGACATTTACGACCATAAAGTGCTTCGAATGGTGCCATCTTGATACTCGAGGGGTAACTATTGTTATACGAAAATTCCGTGAGCGGTAGATGTGTATCCCAATCACCACCAAAGTCAAGGACATACAGGCGTAGCAAATCCTCTAAGGTTTGGATCGTTCGCTCGGTTTGACCATCAGTTTGAGGATGGTAAGTTGTGCTTAGGTCCAATTGAGTACCCAAGAGTTCTTGCATAGACGACCAAAAGTGTGAAGTGAAACGAGCATCTCGGTCGGATATGATGTGCAGAGGTACCCCATGACGACTTACAATCTTATCAACGTATATACGAGCCAACCTTGATGTCTTGTAAGTGTCACGTATGGGTATAAAATGTGTCGATTCGGTAAATCGGTCAACGATCATGTCACACCCCAACCTTGACGGCGGAAACGTCGAGATGTGAGGGTTAAGATTGTTCACAGCCACATAACGCTATATTTAAATTGCAAATATTATTATCATAAGTATTTAAATGTAATACAACCATAAGTCACCATAAAGAAATAAGTTCAACATAACACAAACATAACATAATGTTTTATTAATTAACTAGGTCCAAGTCCTAGTTTTATTGCAAGCTTCAAATGTCCACTTTAAACTTGGGGATTTCCTGAAACATGATGAAAATAAAGAGTCAACTAAAAATAGTTGGTGAGTTTCCAAGTTTTCATACATAATAAGATTACAAGTAGCAATTCATGTCATGGATTATAAGCTAGTAAGGTTATAGAACACATATCGTTACAACCAAACCTCGACTTGATTACAAGTATATAAGATTGGCTAAGTGTATTTGGTTCCCTAGTGCACAAGCGTACGACCCCTAGGAGTCGGCAATACCTCGACTTTAGCACCAAATAGGCTTGTCAGGCCCAAAGATCTAAGACGTCGCCAGGCTAGCAATAGTTAATGATTGTAAACAAACTATGTATCTCATATAAACACTTACAAAACACAAATAACCATGACCAAAAATAAGTAGAATTGCATGTGCATTACAAGTCTCAAATGTTTAAACGTGTATGTAATATAAGCATCATGTTTCACCCCAAATAAGTGTGAAATTATAAAAAGGGGACAAGGAAAACTCACTTGGCAATAAGTATATAATGGAGATTAATAAAGAATAGTAAACGCCGTTTCCAAGATAAAACGTCACAAGGCACCTAAATATATATAATTACAAGATTTAAGTTTAATAGTAAATTTAATGATTTAGCGAGGGTTAGGGTTCTAGGTCGAATTTGGGGGTTTTTTGTAGATACGCTAGATAATAAAGAAATATACGATTTCATGTCTTTTAATGGAGAATATGTAATTAACCATTAAAAAATACTAATAAAATTTACATATAAAAACTTAAATACACACTTGGAACAAACATGATTTAATCGATAATAAATTAAAGGTAGTGTTTAAACCCAAAATCATGTTGCTAATTTAAGATTTAAAAACCATTTTAATAGGAGTGGAACTTAAAATAACCTTTGTAAAAAAATTTATAAAAATTTATTTAATTATCAATATTTTATTAAAATTCCAGAAATTATTTAGTGCTTATAAAATATTTAAAGTTTACAAAAAAAACATTTTTTTATAGTTATTAAAATTATTCATAGTTAAATTAAGGCTTAAAAAGCCTAAAAAAAATAGTTGAGGGAGCCTGGGTTCGAACCCAGGACCTCAAGTTACAAGGGTAAGAGTCTAACCAGTGAACCCGGCTTCCAGCCACAATGTAAATCCGATTTTAACTTTTAAAAGCAAACCTTGAATGATTTCCCCCAATTTTCCAAGAACCCTAGTTTCATTCCGATTCAAATTGAACATTGATTCGAACTCGTTTACCAAAATAATCATGGGGCTTTGATCCCCCATGAAATTCGAGTTTATGTGTATGTTCAATTACCTGAATAAAGTTGGATTGAAGATGAACACAATGATGAACAATTCGCAGCCGTGGGTGATGCAAAATCGATGTAAACGTTGATGATAATTCAATTAACTCGGTGGATAGCTTCGTGTGATGATCTTGATGTAAAACCCCTTGCGAATTTGGAATCTTGATGTTCAGAAAGTGGCGTTCGAATAAGTTGCAGGTTCACGACGAGGGAGTAATCGAACGGGATGTTTGTGTTGATTTCAGGTGAAATTGATATCGATAATAGCTTTAGACTAGGCGAACGTTGGATTATGAGCCATTTAATTTGATTATTATTAAGTTTTAATTGCCAAACGATTCGGGTGTTGATGGTGAACGGTTTCCATACTCAAACGACTCCATAACCGTTTTTAAACTCAAATTAAAGCGCACATAATGGTTCGAAACGTTTTCCCGAAGCTTTTGGCATCTTTTGGACTTGAAATCGCAGGTCAAACGGCCGTTTTTGGCCTTGCCGGCGCCGCGCCGGAGCTTCGCCGGCCGGCGGCCGGAAAATCGGGGTCCAGGGCGGGTGGTTTGGGTCTTTTATTAATTTACGCATTCAGCCCCTTAGATTTTAGTTTTGTTATTTTATGCCTAAAACTTTCTTTTAAAGTTTCCAAGGTTACAAAACAACCCCTAAACTTAATTCTTGATTTGTTTACACTTATAAATTATTATTATTATTATTATTATTATTATTATTGTTATTATTATTATTATTATTATTATTATTATTATTATTATTATTATTATTATTATTATTATCATTATTATTATTATTATGATTATTAATATGATTAACATTATTAACATTATTATTTTATCATCATTATTATTTCATTAACTTATAAACTTAAGTTAAATAAGAAACCATACATAAAAAGTCCACCAAGTTTCATAATTAGCATAAATAACCATATAAGAATTAACACAGTTAACTTTTAATTAACAGAAAATATGAGATGTTACAGTCTCCCCAACTTAAAAGAATTTCGTCCCGAAATTAAGAGAAATGAAACTATACAAATAAGAACGGGTATTTCTTCTTCATGTGCTCCTCACGTTCCCAAGTAAATTCGGCGCCACGTTTATTCTCCCAACGAACCTTGACGATCGGGGTGGTTGTGGTTCTAGTCTTCTTCATTATGCGATCCATGATCTCAACAGGTTTCTCGACAAAATGCAATGACTCGTCAATCTGGATGTCTTCCAACGGAACATGCAGACTTTCGTCAGCCAAGCACTTCCTCAAGTTTGAGACGTGAATACAGGATGAACTCCACTAAGGTCGGAAGGTAACTCCAGTTTATAAGCCACTTTCCCAATCCTTTTCAGGATTTTGAAAGGTCCTACAAATCTTGGAGCCAGTTTGCCCTTCTTTCCAAAGCGAACCACACCTTTCCACGGTGAAACCTTAAGAAGAACCATCTCCCCAACTTGGAATTCCAATGGCTTACGTCGCTTATCAGCATAGCTCTTTTGTCGACTTCTCGCCACTTCAAGGTTCTTACGAATGATAGAAACTTTATCGGTCGTCTCTTGTATAAGTTCAGGACCAGTGATGAAGTTTTCACCAATGTCGGTCCAACAGATCGGTGAACGACATTTTCGACCATAAAGTGCTTCAAACGGTGCCATCTTGATACTCGAGTGGTAACTATTGTTATACGAAAATTCCGCGAGCGGTAGATGCGTATCCCAATCGCCACCAAAGTCAAGAACACAAAGGCGTAGCAAATCCTCCAAGGTTTGGATCGTCCGCTCGGTTTGACCATCAGTTTGAGGATGGTAAGCCGTGCTTAGATCTAGTTGTGTACCCAAGAGTTCTTGCATAGACGACCAAAAATGTGAAGTGAAGCGAGCATCTCGGTCGGATATGATGTGCAGAGGTACCCCATGACGACTTACAATCTCATCAACGTAAATACGAGCTAACTTTGATGTCTTGTAAGTGTCACGTATGGGTATAAAATGTGCCGACTTAGTCAATCGGTCAACAATCACCCATATGCTATCATGTCCTCGGGAGGTTCGGGGTAGCTTTGTTATGAAGTCCATGGATATGTGTTCCCACTTCCACATAGGAATCTCGGGTTGCTCAAGTAATCCACTTGGACGTTGATGTTCGGCTTTAACCTTCGTACACGTGAGGCACTTAGCTACATAAGTCGCTATGTCTTTCTTCATTCCAGGCCACCAATATTGACCACGTAGGTCCATATACATCTTATCGGAGCCAGGATGAATAGAATAACGAGTTTGATGAGCCTCGTTCATGATGAAAGTACGGAGGTTATCGCGGTTTGGAACCCAAATTCGATTGGCGAAGTACATCAACCCATTGGGTTTCGTTTCCAATCGGGTTAGAAGATTATGCTCCAATTCATCCTTCATTCTTCCTTCTCGTTGTACCATTTGTTGAGCCTCCAGGATACTAGACTCGATGTCACTATCTATCCTCAGGTTTTGTAGCAATACGGTGGTCTCGTTGACATCAAGTCGGATCTCAGTATCGAACTCACCCAAAGTATCAAACCATTGTCGTCGATCGCGAATTTCTTGGAATGAGATCATCTTGTTGTGAATCTTTCGGCTTAGAGCGTCGGCTACAACGTTTGCTTTACCAGGATGGTAACGAATGTCACAATCGTAATCACTAATCAACTCCACCCAACGACGTTGTCTCATATTGAGATCTTTTTGATTGAAAACGTGTTGAAGGCTTTTGTGATCGGTGTAGACTATACATTGCGTACCATACAGATAGTGTCTCCAAATCTTCAAAGCAAAGACAACAGCACCAAGCTCAAGATCGTGTGTTGTGTAATTCACCTCGTGAACCTTCAATTGTCTCGATGCATAAGCTATGACCTTCCCTCGTTGCATGAGAACACAACCAAGGCCTTGTTTAGATGCATCACAATACACGGTGAAATCGTCGTTTCCATCGGGTAAGGTCAAGATAGGAGCATTGCACAACTTGTGCTTTAACGCTTCAAAAGCTTCTTCTTGCTCGGGACCCCACTCGAATGGTTTATTCTTTTGTGTCAAAGTAGTGAGCGGTTTCGCGATCCTCGAGAAGTTGGCAATGAATCGCCGATAATAACCAGCAAGACCAAGAAAAGAACGAACTTCAGTAGGAGTTGTAGGAACACACCAATTCTTCACAGCTTCCACCTTTGCAGGATCAACGTGAATTCCTTGGCTATTCACCACGTGTCCTAGAATTGAACTTCCTCGAGCCAGAAATCACACTTCGAGAACTTCGCGTACAATTGCTCTTTCTTTAACAACTCAAGAACCAATCTCAAATGCAGTTCATGATCGGTGTTGGACTTTGAATAGATAAGTATGTCATCAATGAAGACGATCACAAACTTGTCTAGATAAGGCTTGCATACTCGATTCATGAGATCCATGAAGACAGCAGGAGCATTGGTTAAACCAAAAGGCATCACCATAAACTCATAGTGCCCATATCGAGTACGGAACGCGGTCTTTGGGATATCATCATCATGGACTCGCAATTGATGATAACCAGAACGTAAGTCGATCTTCGAGAAGATAGCAGCTCCTTGAAGTTGGTCAAACAAATCATCGATACGAGGAAGAGGATAACGGTTCTTGATGGTAAGCTTGTTAAGCTCACGATAATCGATGCACATACGAAACGTTCCATCTTTCTTCTTCACGAATAGTACAGGTGCACCCCAAGGCGAAGAACTAGGACGGATGAAGCCCTTCTCGGATAACTCTTGAAGTTGACTAGAGAGTTCTTGCATTTCCGATGGTGCAAGTCGATATGGTGACTTAGCCACGGGGTTTGCTCCCGGTATCAAGTCAATTTTAAACTCGACTTCACGCACGGGAGGTAAACCACTAAGGTCATCGGGAAATACCTCAGGAAAGTCTCGTACGATAGGGACATCCTTAAGTTCTTTCCCTTTGACTTTCGTGTTGACCACGTAAGCCAAGAAGGCCATATACTTCTTGCTTAAGCACTTTCGGGCTTGAGTGCAAGACATGAGTTTAAGCCCTTTGGAAGATTTTTCACCGAACACTTTCAAAGTATCTCCAGAGGGTAACGGTATACGAATGCACTTCTCGAAACAAATGATCTCGGCATGGTGTTTGGCTAACCAATCCATACCAATGATGACGTCGAAGCTTCCAAGTTTCATAGGAATAAGATCGATAAGAAAATCATGTGTGTCAAGGCTTAAGATGCAATCACGATAACGATGTCAACGGTGATCGGTTCTCCATCGGCAACTTCAACGGTAAGAGGTCTTTCTAGTTTCGTATGTGGCTTAGCAAGTATGGGTTCAAACTCTAACGAAACAAAACTCTTATCGGCTCCAGAATCAAATAGGACATAGGCATAAGTTTTATTAATAAGGAACATACCTGTTCAATTTTAAAGGTATTTAACGACATAGGTAACACACGAAAAGAATTAGGTCACAAAAGTTAAAGGTAAGTGAACATACCATTCACCACATCATTGTTTGCTTGTGCTTGATTCGCGTTGATGTTGAAAGCACGTCCACGGGCTTGTGGAACATTACCCACAAGACGAGGGCATTGTGGGCGGAAATGACCAGGTTCCCCACAATTGTAGCAAACACGGTTTGTGACCACGGCGGCATTGTTAGGTGCACGGTGACAAGTCGCCACCAAGTGACCATATTTACCGCATAAAGTACAAATACGGCATGGTTGATTTCCCGGGTGATGGTACCTACAAATGTTGCACATAGGCTGGGGACCAGCATAAGCCCTAGCCCCAGGCACTTGTGCCACAGGTGCAGCCGCAGTACAAGTTGTCTTTGAGGTTGTTTAGGTGCAGCCACAGCATAGTTGCGCGCCGGTGTGAACTTGCGCTTCTTGTTGTTGTTGTTGTTGTTGTAAGACGGTTCAGCTTTGGTTTCTTTAACAGCCTCGGTAGCCGTCTTCTCTACTTTCTTTGCACCCTTCACAGACATGGTGCCCGCTCGTATATGATTCTCGGTGAGTTGAGCGGTGATAGTAATGGCTTCTTCCAAAGTTGTGGGTCGGCTACCCACCACAGCATCTTGAATTTGGGGTGGTACACCCTTAATGAACTTCTCGATGTTGCGGGGGACAGTGTCGACCATGTGAGGCAGCAGTAAACTCAACTCATGATGCCTAGTTGAGTAGGCCAAATGATCACCATCATTTTGCTTCAAATTCCAAAATTCTTCCTCCAACTTTTGCAACTCACTTCGTGGGCAGAACTTCGCGATGGCGATGTTCTTGAACTCCTCCCAGGTAAGTGCTTGCACAGCTTCAGGTCCACGGTTTCTCTTCTCGCTATTCCACCAGGTAAGTGCCCTTTGTTGGAGCACACTAGTAGCATAACGAACCTTGAGTGCCTCGGGACACTCACAATTGATAAAGGTATTCTCCATGCTTTCGAACCACTCAAGAAGACCAGTGGCTCCTTCCTTGCCACTAAAACTAGTGGGCTTGCAAGAGCTAAAGTGTTTGAAAGTGCAAGTTCGATTGTTCCCGTTTTGGTTGTTCCCATTTTGGTTGTTGCTGTTCTCTCCATGACCATTACCATTGTTGCTACCATTGGTCAGTAAGGTGCTATTAAGTTCAGCAACCATGGTCGGGATGACAGCAGCCATTTGGCGAGCAATCATGGCGGCTAACTTACGATCGGAACTTCCACGCTTTCCATGATGACGAGACATGCTGGAATATGCAAAATGAGTTAGATACGAAAATTGGGATAACAAGGATCATAATTCAATAAGGATAAGACAAAAGTTGTAAGGCACATGGAATGGTTCCATTTGGTAACGCATTACCATTTGGAAACGTTGACACGTCAAGGTAAGTTGACCCACTTGCCTTAGAAATTTGTGTATGTTGACCATAGTTTATCACTCATCCCAGAAATCCCCAGGTAAGCATAACTAGTCCCGTAGGATTTATGCGATATGCTTGCCTTAGCCCGAGGGCCTTTTGCCAGGAAATCCAGAATACAGGTGTCTATGTGTCACACAAATATCTTAGGTTCATGAAATCAAAACCTTGATGAGATTTTACATAGATTAGACATAAGTCTAAGGATCAAGTCATAAGCATAAGTATACAATTTCCACGTGTCGACGAGAATAAGATTAAGAAGTTTCATTTTTCGGGGAGAGTCAAAGTGTCAAAGGTAAGTTTAGGGAGACGAGTAACTAAGTTTAAACAATTACAAGGCAAACCTATGCTAAGGCATCAAGTTGCACATAAGTAAAGTATAGCATTATGTAGCATGTAACAATATATATATTACCAAGAATATAAATATTATTCTAAGAGGTTCATGCATAAGCTATAGTCTAGGTCACCATTTCTAATAACCTAAATCCCTATAGTTATGGGCTCTGATACCAATCTGTCACACCCCAACCTTGACGGCGGAAACGTCGAGATGTGAGGGTTAAGATTGTTCACAGCCACATAACGCTATATTTAAATTGCAAATATTATTATCATAAGTATTTAAATGTAATACAACCATAAGTCACCATAAAGAAATAAGTTCAACATAACACAAACATAACATAATGTTTTATTTAATTAACTAGGTCCAAGTCCTAGTTTTATTGCAAGCTTCAAATGTCCACTTTAAACTTGGGGATTTCCTGAAACATGATGAAAATAAAGAGTCAACTAAAAATAGTTGGTGAGTTTCCAAGTTTTCATACATAATAAGATTACAAGTAGCAATTCATGTCATGGATTATAAGCTAGTAAGGTTATAGAACACATATCGTTACAACCAAACCTCGACTTGATTACAAGTATATAAGATTGGCTAAGTGTATTTGGTTCCCTAGTGCACAAGCGTACGGCCCCTAGGAGTCGGCAATACCTCGACTTTAGCACCAAATAGGCTTGTCAGGCCCAAAGATCTAAGACGTCGCCAGGCTAGCAATAGTTAATGATTGTAAACAAACTATGACCAAAAATAAGTAGAATTGCATGTGCATTACAAGTCTCAAATGTTTAAACGTGTATGTAATATAAGCATCATGTTTCACCCCAAATAAGTGTGAAATTATAAAAAGGGGACAAGGAAAACTCACTTGGCAATAAGTATATAATGGAGATTAATAAAGAATAGTAAACGTCGTTTCCAAGATAAAACGTCACAAGGCACCTAAATATATATATAATTACAAGATTTAAGTTTAATAGTAAATTTAATGATTTAGCGAGGGTTAGGGTTCTAGGTCGAATTTGGGGGTTTTTTGTAGATACGCTAGATAATAAAGAAATATACGATTTCATGTCTTTTAATAGAGAATACGTAATTAACCATTAAAAAAATACTAATAAGATTTACATATAAAAACTTAAATACACACTTGGAACAAACATGATTTAATCGATAATAAATTAAAGGTAGTGTTTAAACCCAAAATCATGTTGCTAATTTAAGATTTAAAAACCATTTTAATAGGAGTGGAACTTAAAATAACCTTTGTAAAAAAAATTTATAAAAATTTATTTAATTATCAATATTTTATTAAAATTCCAGAAATTATTTAGTGCTTATAAAATATTTAAAGTTTACAAAAAAAACATTTTTTTATAGTTATTAAAAATTATTCATAGTTAAATTAAGGCTTAAAAAGCCTAAAAAAAATAGTTGAGGGAGCCTGGGTTCGAACCCAGGACCTCAAAGTTACAAGGGTAAGAGTCTAACCAGTGAACCCGGCTTCCAGCCACAATGTAAATCCGATTTTAACTTTTAAAAGCAAACCTTGAATGATTTCCCCCAATTTTCCAAGAACCCTAGTTTCATTCCGATTCAAATTGAACATTGATTCGAACTCGTTTACCAAAATAATCATGGGGCTTTGATCCCCCATGAAATTTCGAGTTTATGTGTATGTTCAATTACCTGAATAAAGTTGGATTGAAGATGAACACAATGATGAACAATTCGCAGCCGTGGGTGATGCAAAATCGATGTAAACGTTGATGATAATTCAATTAACTCGGTGGATAGCTTCGTGTGATGATCTTGATGTGAAACCCCTTGCGAATTTGGAATCTTGATGTTCAGAAAGTGACGTTCGAATAAGTTGCAGGTTCACGACGAGGGAGTAATCGAACGGGATGTTTGTGTTGATTTCAGGTGAAATTGATATCGATAATAGCTTTAGACTAGGCGAACGTTCGATTATGAGCCATTTAATTTGATTATTATTAAGTTTTAATTGCCAAACGATTCGGGTGTTGATGGTGAACGGTTTCCATACTCAAACGACTCCATAACCGTTTTTAAACTCAAATTAAAGCGCACATAATGGTTCGAAACGTTTTCCCGAAGCTTTTGGCATCTTTTGGACTTGAAATCGCAGGTCAAACGGCCGTTTTTGGCCTTGCCGGCGCCGCGCCGGAGCTTCGCCGGCCGGCGGCCGGAAAATCGGGGTCCAGGGCGGGTGGTTTGGGTCTTTTATTAATTTACGCATTCAGCCCCTTAGATTTTAGTTTTGTTATTTTATGCCTAAAACTTTCTTTTAAAGTTTCCAAGGTTACAAAACAACCCCTAAACTTAATTCTTGATTTGTTTACACTTATAAATTATTATTATTATTATTATTATTATTATTATTATTATTATTATTATTATTATTATTATTATTATTATTATTATTATTATTATTATTATTATTATTATCATTATTATTATTATTATGATTATTAATATGATTAACATTATTAACATTATTATTGTTATCATCATTATTATTTCATTAACTTATAAACTTTAAGTTAAATAAGAAACCATACATAAAAAGTCCACCAAGTTTCATAATTAGCATAAATAACCATATAAGAATTAACACAGTTAACTTTTAATTAACAGAAAATATGAGATGTTACAGATCACCCATATGCTATCATGTCCTCGAGAAGTTCGGGGTAGCTTAGTTATGAAGTCCATGGATATGTGTTCCCACTTTCACATAGGAATCTCGGGTTGCTCAAGTAATCCACTTGGACGTTGATGTTCGGCTTTAACCTTTGTACACGCAAGGCACTTCGCTACATACGTCGCTATATCTTTCTTCATTCCAGGCCACCAATATTGACCACGCAGGTCCATATACATCTTATTGGAACCAGGATGAATAAAATAACGAGTTTGATAAGCTCATTCATGATAAAGGTACGAAAATGATCGTGATTTGGAACCCAAATTCGATTCGCAAAGTACATCAACCCATTGGGTTTCATTTCCAGTTGAGTTATAAGATTATGCTCCAGCTCATCCTTCATTCTTCCTTTGTGTTGCACCATTTGTTGAGCCTCCAAGATACTAGACTCGATGTTACTATCTATTCTTAAGTTTTGTAGCAGTACGGTAGTCTCGTTGACATCTAGTCGGATCTCAGTATCGAACTCACCCAAAGTGTCAAACCATTGACGTCGATCGTGAATTTCTTGGAATGAGATCGTCTTGTTATGAATCTTTCGGCTTAATGCATCGGCCACAACGTTGGCTTTACCAGGATGGTATCGAATGTCACAATCGTAGTCACTAATCAACTCCACCCAACGACGTTGTCTCATATTGATATCTTTTTGGTTAAAGACGTGTTGAAGGCTTTTGTGATCGGTGTAGACTATGCCTTGCGTACCATACAGGTAGTGTCTCCAAATCTTTAAAGCAAAGACAACAGCACCAAGCTCGAGATCGTGTGTTGTGTAATTCACCTCATGAACCTTCAATTGTCTCGATGCATAAGCTATTACCTTCCTCGTTGCATGAGAACACAACCAAGGCCTTGTTTAGATGCATCACAATACACGGTGAAATCGTCATTTCCATCGGGTAGGGTCAGGATAGGAGCATTGCACAACTTGTGCTTTAATGCTTCAAAAGCTTCTTCTTGCTCGGACCCCCACTTGAATGGTTTATTCTTTTGTGTCAAAGAAGTGAGCGGCTTCGCGATCCTTGAAAAATTGGCAATGAATCGCCGGTAATATCCAGCAAGACCTAGGAAAGAACGAACTTCAGTAGGAGTTGTAGGAACACACCAATTCTTCACAGCTTCCACCTTTGCAGGATCAACGTGAATTCCTTGGCTATTCACCACGTGTCCTAGAAATTGAACTTCCTCGAGCCAGAAATCACACTTCGAGAACTTCGCGTACAATTGCTCTTTCTTCAACAATTCAAGAACCAATCTCAAATGCAGTTCATGATCGGTGTTGGCCTTGGAGTAGATAAGTATGTCATCAATGAAGACGATCACAAACTTGTCTAGATAAGGCTTGCATACTCGGTTCATGAGATCCATGAAGACAGGAGGTGCATTGGTTAAACCAAAAGGCATAACCATGAACTCATAGTGCCCATAACGAGTACGGAACACGGTCTTTGGGATGTCATCATCATGGACTCGTAATTGATGATATCCAGAACGTAGATCAATCTTCGAGAATATAGCAGCTCCTTGAAGTTGATCAAACAAGTCATCGATACGAGGGAGAGGATACCGATTCTTGATGGTAAGCTTGTTAAGCTCACGATAGTCAATGCACATACGAAACGATCCATCTTTCTTCTTCACGAAAAGAACAGGTGCACCCCAAGGCGAAGAACTAGGACGAATGAAGCCCTTCTCGGATAGTTCTTGAAGTTGACTAGAGAGTTCTTGCATTTGCGATGGTGCAAGTCGATATGGTGACTTAGCCACGGGGTTTGCTCCCGATATCAAGTCAATTTTAAACTCGACTTCACGCACGGGAGGTAAACCACTAAGGTCATCGGGAAATACTTCAGGTAAAAGTCTCGTACGATAGGGACATCCTTAAGTTCTTTCCCTTTGACTTTCGTGTTGACCACGTAAGAAAAGAAGGCCATATACTTCTTGCTTAAGCACTTTCGGGCTTGAGTACAGACATGAGTTTAAGTCCTTTGGAATACTTTTCACCGAACACTTTCAAAGTATCTCCAGAGGGTAACGGTATACGAATGCACTTCTCAGAACAAATGATCTCGGCATGGTGTTTGGCTAACCAATCCATGCCAATGATGACGTCAAAGCTTCCAAGTTTCATAGGAATAAGATCGATAAGAAAATCATGCGCGTCAAGACTTAAGATGCAATCACGGATAACGACATCAACGGTGATCGATTCTCCATCAACAACTTCAACGGTGAGAGGTCTTTCTAGTTTCGTATGTGGCTTAGCAAGTATGGGTTCAAACTCTAACGAAACAAAACTCTTATCGGCTCTAGAGTCAAATAGGACGTAGGCATAAGTTTTATTAATAAGGAACATACCTGTTCAATTTTGAAGGTATTTAAGGATGTAAGTAACGCATGAAAAGAATTAGGTCACAAAAGTTAAAGGTAAGTTAACATACCATTCACCACATCGTTGTTTGCTTGTTCTTGATTTGCGTTGATGTTGAAAGCACGTCCTCGGGCTTGTGGAACATTACCCACCAGACGAGGGCATTGTGGGCGGAAATGACCAGGTTCCCCACAGTTGTAGCAAACACGGTTTGTGACCACGGCGGCGTTGTTAGGTGCACGGTGACAAGTTGCCACCAAGTGACCATATTTACCGCATAAGGTACAGATACGGCATGGTTGATTTCCCGGATGATGGTACCTACAAGTGTTGCACATAGGTTGAGGACCAGCATAGGCCCTAGCCCCAGGCATTTGTGCCACAGGTGTAGCTACAGGTACCATTTGCCTTTGAGGTGGTTTGGGCGCAGCCACGACATAATTGCGCGCCGGTGTGAACTTGCGCTTCTTGTTGTTGTGAGACGGTTCAGCTTTAGTCTCCTTAACGGCTTCGGTAGCTGTCTTTTCCACCTTCTTTGCACCCTTCACAGACATGGTGCCCGCTCGTATATGGATCTCGGTGAGTTGAGTGGTGATAGTGATGGCTTCTTCCAAGGTTGTGGGTCGGCTACCCACCACAACATCTTGAATTTGGGGTGGTACACCCTTAATGAACTTCTCGATGTTGCGGGGGACAGTGTCGACCATGTGAGGCAGCAGTATACTCAACTCATGATGCCTAGTTGAGTAGGCCAAATGAGCACCACCATCTTGCTTCAAGTTCCAGAATTCTTCTTCCAACTTTTGCAATTCACTTCTCGAGGAGAACTTCGCGATGGTGATGTACTTGAACTCTTCTCAGGTAAGTGCTATCACAGCTTCAGCACCACTGTTTCTCTTCTCGCTATTCCACCAGGTAAGTGCCCTTTGTTGGAGCATACTAGTGGCATAACGAACTTTGAGTGCCTCAGGACAGTCACAGTTGACAAAGGTATTTTCCATGCTCTCGAACCACTCAAGAAGACTAGTGGCTCCTTCCTTGCCACTATAACTAGTGGGCTTGCAAGAGCTAAAGTGCTTGAAAGTGCAAGTTTGGTTGTTGCGCCCTTGGTTAGCACTATTCTCTCCTTAACCATTTCCATTGTTGCTAGCGTTGGTCATTAAGTTGCTATTGAGTTCAGCAACCATGGTCGGGATGACAGCAGCCATTTGTCGAGCAATCATGGCGGCTAGCTTACGATCGGAACTTCCACGCTTTCCATGATGACAAGACATGCTGGAATATACAAAATGAGTTAGACACGGGAGAGGAAGAATAACAAGGTTTATAATTTAAACTAGGATAAGTCAAGAGTTGTAAGGCATATGGAATGGTTCCATTTGGTAACGCATTACCATTTGGAAACGTTGACACGTCAAGGTAATTTGACCCATTCGCCTTAGAAACTTGTGTATGTTGACCATACTTTATCACTCATCCAAGAAATCCCCAGGTAAGCATAACTAGTCACGTAGGATTTATGCGATATGCTTGCCTTAGCCCGAGGGCCTTTTGCCAGGAAAACCAGGATACAGGTGTCTATGAGTCATACAAATTTCTTAGGTTCATGAAATCAAAAATTTGATGAGATTTTCATAGATTAGACATAAGTCTAAAGATCCAAGTCATAAGCATAAGTATACGATTTCACGTGTCGTCGAGAATAAGATTAAGAAGTTTCATTTGTCGGGGAGAGTCAAAGAGTCAAGGATAAGTTTTGGGAGACAAGTAACAAAGTTTTAACAATTACAAGGCAATCCTAGGCTAAGGCATCAAGTTGCACATAAGTATGGCATAACATTATCTAGCATGCAAAACAATATACTTTTACAAGAATAATACTATTATTCTATATGGTTCATGCATAAACTATAGTCCAGGTCACCATTTCTAATTACCTAAATCCCAATAGTTATGGGCTCTGATACCAATCTGTCACACCCCAACCTTGACGGCGGAATCGTCGAGATGTGAGGGTTAAGATTGTTCACAGCCACATAACGCTATATTTAAATGTAAATATTCAAATTATAAGTTTCAAAAGGCATTACAAACATAAGTCTCAAACATGAAATAAGTTCAAACACAAAATAACAAACATAATTCTTTTATTCCATTAACTAGGTCCAAATCCTAGATTATTGCAGGCTTCAAAAGATCACTTTAAACTTGGGCATGACCTGAAACATGATAAAAATAAAAGGTCAACTAAAAATAGTTAGTGAGTTTCCAAGGTTTTCATACATAATATGATAAGGTTACAAGTAGCAATTCATGTCATAGGTTATAAGTTAGTAAGGTTATAGAACACATATCGTTACAACCAAACCTCGACTTGATTACAAGTATATATGATTGGCTAAGTGTATTTGGTTCCCATGATGAACAAACATACGTCATTAGGAGCCGGCAATACCTCGGCTTTATTACCAAATAGGCTTGTTAGGCCCAAAGATCTAAGACGTCGCCAGGCTAGCAATAGTTAATGATTGTAAACAAACTATATATCTCATATAATCACTTACAACACACAAATAACCATGACAAAATATAAAGATGAATTGCAAGTGCTTTACAAGTTTCAAACGTTTATAAGTGTATGATATATAAGTATCATGTTTCACCCCAAAATAGTGTGAAAAACATAAAAAGGTGCAAGGAAACTCACATGGCAGATAAGTATGTAGTGAAGTTTAATATGAATAATAAACGCCGTTCCAAGATGTATCGTCACAAGATACCTAAATATATAAATATTACAAAATTTTAGGTTGATAACAAGGTTAATGATTTAATGCGAACTAGGGTTTTAAGTGGAGTTTTTGGGGCGTGTCAAATAATTATGTTCACGTTTGGAATTCATTCATATTTACTTGGTAAAATATATATTCATATGTTTATATTACGATTAGAAAGGAAACACTTATAATAAATTTGAGAAGTTTTTATATATAAAGCTTGAATAGCGTTTATTACTAAAAGAAATAAGTACAAGTTAAATAATACTTCTTGAAAAGAACATTTGGGCCAATTTATTGGTCTTTATTTATAATCCATTTCACAAGAATTATTCCAAATCAAACTTTGTTTAAATGTTTCAAGAACATATCTATTTAAACTTAGAAAATTATAGGAAATCATTGGTGGCTTTTTATAAATATTCGGTTTTTATAAAATTACTCAAAAATCAACGATAATGTAATGACTATTACTAATTTAGTGATTTCAACTATTTAAAATTATTTTTTCTTATGAAAATAAACTAGTTATAATATTGTTACTAACATTTATAAATAAAATTTGCTTATGTGTTTAAAGAAATAAAATAAAAAAAATACATAGATACCTTCTAAAATAAACAAAATTTATAAAACCAATTTTTATAATTTATTAGGAATTTTATATAGCCTTTTTAAAGGCTAAAACCTTTAAAAAATTGCATGAGGGTGCCCGGGTTCGAACCCGGGACCTCATGGATGGAATGCAAGGTGCTAACCAATGAACCAA
Organism: Flaveria ramosissima; assembly: GCA_025215565.1. Classification (NCBI taxonomy): domain Eukaryota; kingdom Viridiplantae; phylum Streptophyta; class Magnoliopsida; order Asterales; family Asteraceae; genus Flaveria; species Flaveria ramosissima. The sequence goes on from CM046045.1 coordinate 4,044,898, forward strand.
GGCTCTTAGCCACAGTTCTTTTAGGTTTTTAATTGTGTAATACACAACTTCCAACAACCCTCAAATTCCATATAAACCCTAGAATCATTTAACCCTAAATCGAACCCCAAATCGTTGGTATCAAACAAATTAAGTTTAGGGCTATAGTTCCTCATGTGAATTCGATTGTATTGATGAGTTCAATTACCCGTTTAGATTTTGGATGGATGCCAAGAATAACCGAGAACAAGTCACGACTGTGAGTGTAGAAAGTCGAGCAATCTTCAACGATATCCAAATCAAAGGTGCAGATAGCTTCGTGTGGTGGTCCGGACTGAAAACCCTCTGTCAATTTTGATTCTTGAACACCAGAAGGTGGTGTTCGACTAGTTGCAGTCTCGCGATGTAGATGACGATTGAATTCGTTGTATGTGTTTGTTTTAGGTTCAATTGAAGGTTGCAATTGATTAAAGATAGATAGATGATTGTTTAAGTTCGTTTAATTAGATTATTATTAGAATTTTAACGGTCGTGGGGTTTACGTCGCCGGTTACTCGATCGATTGAGGGTTGTAACCGCCTCATAAACATGATTAAATGGTACAATCTCATTCGAAACCTATACACGAATGAATTTGGAACGTTTTGGGACCATTTCCGAATGGTTTTGACGGGTTTTCAAGGTCACCGGAGCGTGATCTGAGTTTGGACGGAAAAAGGTGGGGGCAGGGGGTTGGAATTGTAAATTCGAATGTTACACTTTCGGCCCCTTGTTTATAAACTCTTTATTATTTTATGCATAAACATCTATTTTAAGTTTATAAATTGTCAAAACAACCCTCAACTTAATTTAGGTTTAAAGTTTAACTAATTTATAAATTTTATGCTATTAAAATTATCATTATTACTATTATAAATTATTATTAGTATAATTATTATTATTGTTATTAACATTATAATTTACTATTATCATTGTTATTATTATTATTATTATTATTATTACTATTACTTTAATTATTATTATTAGTATTATTATTATTATTATAACAATATTATTTTCATTATTATCAATGCTAAGCAAATTAGTTTATTAACTCCCAATTCAACTCAACATGCATAACAAGCCCTCAAAGTTTCATAAATGACATAAATGGCCCTTACAAGAACTTAACAAAGTTAACCCCTAATTTAACAAAAATACGAGATGTTACAGTCTCCCCAACTTAAAGAATTTCGTCCTGAAATTAAGAATGAAATTATACGAATAAGAACGGATATTTCTTCTTCATGTGCTCCTCGCGTTCCCAAGTAAATTCAGCGCCACGCTTATTCTCCCAACGTACCTTGACAATTGGGGTAGTTGTGGTTCTAGTCTTCTTCATAATGCCATCCATGATCTCCACAGGTTTCTCAACAAAATGCAATGACTCGTCAATCTGGATGTCTTGCAACGGGACATGCAGACTTTCATCAGCCAAGCACTTTCTCAAATTTGAGACGTGGAATACAGGATGAACTCCACTAAGGTCGGAAGGTAACTCCAGTTGGTAAGCCACCTTTCCAACCCTTTTCAGGATTTTAAAAGGTCCTACAAATCTCGGAGCTAGTCTACCCTTCTTTCCAAAGCGAACAACACCCTTCCACGGTGAAACCTTAAGAAGAACCATCTCCCCAACTTGGAATTCCAATGGCTTACGCGCTTGTCAACATAGCTCTTTTGTCGACTTCTTGCCACTTCAAGGTTCTTGCGGATTATAGAAACTTTATCGGTCGTCTCTTGTATAAGTTCAGGACCAGTGATGAAGTTTTCACCAATGTCGGTCCAACAAATCGGTGAACGACATTTACGACCATAAAGTGCTTCGAATGGTTCCATCTTGATACTCGAGTGGTAACTATTGTTATACGAAAATTCCGCGAACGGTAGATGTGTATCCCAATCACCACCAAAGTCAAGGACACACAGGCGTAGCAAATCCTCTAAGGTTTGGATCGTTCGCTTGGTTTGACCATCAGTTTGAGGATGGTAAGCCGTGCTTAGGTCCAATTGAGTACCCAAGAGTTCTTTCATGGATGACCAAAAGTGTGAAGTGAAACGAGCATCTCGGTCGAATATGATGTGCAGAGGTACCCCATGACGACTTACAATCTCATCAACGTATATACGAGCCAACCTTGATGTCTTGTAAGTGTCACATATGGGTATAAAATGTGCCGATTTGGTCAATCGGTCAACGATCACCCATATGCTATCATGTCCTCGAGAAGTTCGGGGTAGCTTAGTTATGAAGTCCATGGATATGTGTTCTCACTTCCACATAGGAATCTCGGGTTGCTCAAGTAATCCACTTGGACGTTGATGTTCGGCTTTAACCTTTGTACACGCAAGGCACTTCGCTACATACGTAGCTATATCTTTCTTCATTCCAGGCCACCAATATTGACCACGCAGGTCCATATACATCTTATCGGAACCAGGATGAATAAAATAACGAGTTTGATGAGCCTCATTCATGATAAAGGTACGAAGATGATCGTGCTTTGGAATCCAAATTCGATTCGCAAAGTACATCAACCCATTGGGCTTCGTTTCCAGTTGAGTTATAAGATTATGCTCCAGCTCATCCTTCATTCTTCCTTCGTGTTGCACCATTTGTTGAGCCTCCAAGATACTAGACTCGATGTCACTATCTATTCTTAAGTTTTGTAGCAGTACGGTAGTCTCGTTGACATCTAGTCGGATCTTAGTATCGAACTCACCCAAAGTGTCAAACCATTAACGTTGATCGTGAATTTCTTGGAATGAGATCGTCTTGTTATGAATCTTTCGGCTTAATGCATCGGCCACAATGTTGGCTTTACCAGGATGGTATCGAATGTCACAATCGTAGTCACTAATCAACTCCACCCAACGACGTTGTCTCATATTGAGATCTTTTTGGTTAAAGACGTTGCAGGACCGGTTAAGGGCTTAACAATTACAACACAACAACACAAAGAGGAGATTAACTAAACTTGATCAAACAGTAAACTGGATTAACCAAGATAATGATACAAAGAACACAAGTAATAATAAAGAGACAGAACAAGAGATTTGGGTTTCAAGGAGGCAGTATATTGCTTTCTCAAGTTCTATTACAAGTGTTACAAAGCATAAAGAAAGATACTAGAACTGGGAATACTTATACTACAACCTACAGCCGGCTATACTTTGAAAGCCAGCTGGATACAATTGACTAGACACAAACAAAATCAATTGTAGAATCAAAAGGCATATCTGCCTTTTGACCTTGTGACTATGACATGCCATAGCTCACATCCTTATCTATTACAAAAAGGATAAAGTACATAAAGTAGAAAGTTACAGACTCAAGACCTCAATGTACAGTTACCAAAAGCATGGACCTTTTCACCAACTCATGTAAGTTGGTGACTTTACAGAGATACAACGGAAAGGTGTCCAGCTTTATGGAACAGTACATCAGATAAAGCATGTTACTAAAAGTCTTCGGAAGGAATCTATCTTCATAGGATGAAGCTTCGGAAGACTTTGTCTCTGAGGCTTCGGAAGACTTCATATTTGGCTTCGGAAGATATTAGTCTTGGCTTCGGAAGATTTTACACTTAGAATATTTCTAGTGTATGGTGTAAAACTTCCGAAGCAATTCTTCTTCAGTACTTAGTGCATTTCTTGCAGAGAGACATTGGATGTTTTGGTTTGCATCAGACTTAAAGGAATCCTTACAAACTCCCCCTAGGCTGATGCTACCAAAGCATTTAGAAGATCTTCAGATGTTAGTAGTCTTCAGCACAATCATGACCATACCCTTCTTTATTAGATGGTCAGGATCATTCAGACCTTCATAGTATCTTCTTATCTCATAGAGATCATACAGAGGTAAGTTGATTATGTCTTGCCATGTATAGACATTCTCAACACCTTGATCTTTGATTACATGCCATCTTTCTGGATTGGTAGAGAAGGTCCAGGATAAGATGGGTGTCTCGGCTGCCAGAGGAGCCACTTGCATTGGAGTTGATTGGGCTGCCTCTTCATGCATTTCCTCAGGTTGATCTGACTCAGCCTGAGGTGTAGAGGTAGATGATTTAGGCTTCTTCTTCTTAGACTTTGGTTTAGAAGCCATTCTTTTCTTCCTCTTAGATGACTTTAACTGAGAAGACTGGTCTGCAGCACCTTGTTGATCATCCTTGTCTTTCTCAGTTGGGTGTTTCTCCCTCACAGGTTCAGAAGGAGAGGGAGTTTGACCCTGCTTTGGATCAGAAGATGAAGCTTGCTGAGGCTCAGTAGGAGGTCCGGGTTGAGTTGTCTCAGGTTGTTCAAACTTAACCTCCACTTCAGGTGGGACTTGACTTGGAAGAGAGTGTAAGTCAATCAGTTCACCACTCTTAATCTTCTGCTTGATTACCCTTATATGCTCATCCATTGTGGATACAAACATAGGGCCAAGTCTCCTTCCGGAGAATCCATATAGCTTCAAGAAGCTCATCATCCTTTGTCTATCAGCAGACTTCTTCATACTCTTTTGGATGATGGCTCTTGACTTTGCAGCTTCTTCCCTTAGCTTCTTCTTAGTTGTCTTTCTCACCTTGACTAACTCAAGCTCAAGTTGTTTTAAGTACTCAAACTCAACAAAGTCATAGGACAAGGGATGAAGTGCATCTGCCTGATAGAAGCCTGTGGCACTCAGCTAGTTGATCATTTTGATCCTATCTTCTTCTTTGTCTACCTGAGGTTCTTGTGGAACCACATCTTCTTGTACAGGGCTTTCTTGAACTGGGGAGAGAGTGGGAGCATGCTTGTAGAGTCTTTTCTGTCTCTTCTCCTCTTTGAATTAGAGAGAGTAACCTTGCATCCTCTTTTTCTTTCATCTCTTTGACACTTCCATGTCAGCCAGTTCATTTACTTGTTCTAAGAGGAGAGAAATGATTTCATCAATGTCATAGTTCCTGGTCTGCAGATAAGTAATCCTGACTGCCCTCAACTCATCATCTTGAGTATTTGGTCTGGGGGCAGCCCTGATTGCAGCTTGCATAAAGCCTGAAGACCCAGAGGAACTTTCTCCCCTTAGCATCCTTTTCCTCTCTCTCTCTTCCTCCTTAATTTCCTCAGGAGTCAAAATCCTTTTCCCTTTGTCACCCACAGACCTTTGTGACTCAGGGTGGATAGAGGTTTGGCCTTCATTGTTTGGTGTAGCATCCATGCTCTGGCTATAGAGAGGCTGAGAAACACCTTCACCAGCAGGTGTCTCAGAGGGAGTGTGAATCTCTGCAGCAGTTGATGATGATGAGACAGGGGTCTCATGTTCTGCCACTGGGCCTTCAGTCAAGGTTTCCCCTATGAAACTAATCTTAGGGTCCACCTCAACATCCAGTTGACCGATGACATTGCTTGATTGCCTAAGTCTCCTTCTTAAGCTGAACTCTGCAATGATCCTGTCTTGGATTCTTTGAGCCAATCTGTCAGCTTGTCTTGAGTTGCTTGGATTGACAAGTGGCATATTGACTAAATCCAAACTTTCATAGAAGTTCAAGCTTTGAAAGTTAAATACTTCTTGTTGCCCTTGAACTCTGTGAAGAATAAGGGCTCTTCTATCAGCATCATACCTCCACCTTATGATGTAGTTTGAAGTTCCTTGAGGTGGGGATGACACAGCCCTTGGTATACCTTCCTCAAAGCGACTCCTGATGATAGAGTCTATAGAATCCACATTAATGTGAACTTGAGGAAGTTGCTGAGAATGCACAATTGCAAGTGAGGATGGTGAGTCATCTATGTCCATTCTCTGTGAAGAACTCCCAGGTTCTGTGGCTGCAATAACTTTCTCCCCTTTTTTGGTAGCATCACCCACTTGCATAGGTGAGCTGGAGGATAAATCAATCACATCCACAGGTTCTTGTGTTCTGGTTGAGCTCTTCTTAAAGGTCTCCCAGCTAGTTATTCCTTAAGATATGAAATCTGAAGTTGCTGATCATTGACCCTGTTTTGTAAGGTAGTCACCTGAGATTCAAGGTGACTGACCTTAGAGACTAAATAGGAGCATGTTTTTGACAGTTTTTGAACCTTTAGTCCCAAATTCCCCTCTTCTTCATCAGAAGAATCATTGGGGGATGAGATGATTGGACCAAAGTCCTCTCTCTCACCACCAGCTTGAGGTTCTTGGCTGCTGGTTTTCCTCTGCTCACTAGCAATCTCAGTTGAGATGTCAGTGGGCTGAGTTGCCATGGTTGAGGTCTTAATGATGTAATCACTTGCAGAAGTGAGAGCCTCTTCCATATGGACATCCTGAACATGTTCAGAAGTGTCCACCTCAGTAACAGGTGACTGATGTGGCTAGACTGAGGAGACTCAGAGGTACTCATCTCTCTTTGAGTAGGGGAGGAGAAGAGAGACTCATGGTACTCACTGAATCCTAAGTCTTCATCAGTATAGAAGGATAGATTGGGAATGGGTTGATTTAGATCTAAAAGCTGGGGATGGTAACTGTCCCCTGAAGGTTGTTCACTTGAGTGTTGAGACTCAGAGTGAAGGCTTAAGGCTGTTGGGCTTGTGAGCTCATCAGGGTGAGCATGAGGAACCTCAGCCCTGATAGTTGAAGAGATGGGAGTGGTTTGCTCCTCAGGGGAAGTGGAAGCTCTAGTGTCCACTTCCTCCTGTAAAGGTGAGTATATGGGGACCTGCACAGACTCAATAGCTTGAGCAGGGGTTCGTTTGGATTTTCTTTGGTAGGTGAGGGTTATTTGAGGCCTTTTTAGAGGTAAGGAAGTACAAGGTGTGGGTTCAACACTAGCTTGTGTTGCTAGGTTGTCACCTTGAGCAATGAGCTCTAACATTTTGGGGACAAGGGCTGTTTCTACCCCTGAGAAGCCTACAGTTGGCTTCTTCATGATTTTAAAGATGCCGGGCTTCATCTGTCCCAATTTAAGAATATTTCCTGTTTCCCTCAACTGTGAGCCCAGTTCACAGTTAAGAATGTGTTGAACATATCTAGGAAACATGTAATACTCTAAGGAGTCCAAGTTTGCAAGTAAATTGGTATAAACAAATTGAGAGTACCTGAACTTGACCCCTTGAACCATTCCATGCACTATGAAGGAGAGATCCTCAGGAATCTGGTCCCACCCTCCATGCTTGTTTGACAAGCTGTGGATAACCACATGGAGTAGGTATTTCCACTGGGATGAGACCTTCCCTTTCCTGAAGGTCTTTACAGAGAAATCTCCCTCATAGCCCATCTGCTCAAAGGAATGATTGACAGCTTCCTTTGGGAAGGACAACTCACCTTCTTCATCATCCAGCTGCAAATGATAGTTGATGATGGCCGGAGTGATGAAGATTGTCCTCCCTTGCACTGTGGCAGACAGTGCCTTCTCCCCATCCATAATGACCTCTTGGCAGGTCTTCAAGAATTCAAGCAAATGATCCTCATACAGAGTAGGATCAATGGTTAGGGAGGTGAAATAGTTTGATAGAGTTAAGAATTGGCAAATCTCTGAGAAACTTTCATCTTTCTCAGAGCTTAACAGAGCAACCTGGTTGTGTTGCCTGTGGTTGTGTTGCCTGTGAAGTTGCATGGAGAAATCTGGGTTGTTTCTGCGGTTAAGGTTGGCCATTTGAGAAGCTTAAGGTTGAAGAAAGGTAAAAAGCAAAGGCGGTTTTGGGAATTAGGTTTGAGAAATAGTGGAATTGAGGAAGATAGTGAGGAAGAGGGGGAACCGTTGGGTATTTATGTGAAAGGGATTTGAACCAAAGTTAATGAAAGAGGATAAACTTTGAAATCCGAAAGGCGGTCCCACCTTTGAAAAAGTAGTTTACTTTTGCTCAAAAAGTAGTTTTCTTGGAATTCGAAAAGCTTCCGAAGGTAAATTATCTTCGGAAGTTTTAATGAAAAAGCTTCCGAAGCTAAAATGACTTCGGAAGATTTTCCTGAGAGTCTTGAAAATTTTGCTTCGGAAGAGAAATAAACACTTGAATGCTTTGTATATGAAACAACAAAGCTTCCGAGAGTTAATTTTGCTTCGGAAGGAAAAAGTCCTTAAAACAAATAAGTGTCTGAGATAAGAATTTAAGCTTCGGAAGATAGATTTAGACTTCTTCCGAAGGTAAAATTTCTTAGACAGTTATTTATTTTGAAGACATGATTTTCTTCCGAAGGTAAAAGTATATCTTCCGAAGGATCAAAAATTTTCAAGAATCTAAGGAAAGTCTTCAAAAAGGATTTTATATCCAAAGAAAACATGAGCTTATGAAAGTGATGAACTAGACAACTTAGGACACACATATTTTAAGAAATAATTAGAATTAGTTTTAAGAAAAGATCTACTCAAAGTTAATCATCCCAATAGCTGATATTAGATATTTAAATCTCTGTTCATCAAAAGCTTTTGTAAACAGATCAGCATATTGTTCATCTGTATGAACTTTGACTAGTTTAATTAATCCCTTTTCATAGTTATCTCTTATTAAATGATACCTGATATTGATGTGTTTGGTCCTTGAGTGCTGCACAGGGTTCTCAGTGATAGAGATAGCACTATTGTTGTCTATGTGGATAGGAGTCTCCTTGAAGTTAAATCCATAGTCCAGCATCTGATTTTGAATCCAAAGCACTTGAGCACAGCAGCTTGCAGCAGCAATGTATTCAGCCTCAGCAGTTGATGCAGACACACAGGATTGTTTCTTGCATTGCCATGAGACAACCCTTCCACCAAGGAATTGACATCCCCCAGATGTAGACTTTGCAGTCATGTTGCAACCACCATAATCACTATCTGTATAAGCATACAGATTGAAGTCAGGATTCTTTGGATACCATAAACCAAGTGTTGAAGCACCTTTGAGGTATCTTAAAATCCTTTTGACAGTGATTAGGTGAGACATCTTAGGGTTGGCTTGATATCTTGCACAAATACATGTAGCAAACATGATATCAGGCCTGCTAGCTGTAAGATACATAAGAGACCCAATCATAGCCCTGTATAAATGTTCATCTACACACTCCCCCTCAAGATCAGGTCCAAGGGAGTGGTTTCTGGCTATGGGTGTCTTAGCAATCTTACAATCAGTCATGTTGAACCTCTTGAGTATGTCCTGAACATACTTTGACTGACTTATGAAGATGCCATCTTCAACTTGCTTCACTTGAATTCCCAGAAAGAAATTGAGTTCTCCCATTGCACTCATTTCAAATCTGTCTTTCATCAGCTTCTCAAAGTCTTTGCAGAGCTTTGGATTAGTTGAACCAAAGATGATGTCATCTACATATACTTGAACTAGCAATAAGTCATTTCCCTGTCCTTTGATGAAGAGAGTTCCATCTATAGTACCTCTCCTGTATCCATGTTTACAAAGATACTCAGACAATGTCTCATACCACTTCCTGGGTGCCTGATGCAGCCCATAAAGAGCTTTGTCAAGCTTGCAGACATAATCAGGATGATCAGGGTCTACAAAACCAGGTGGCTGTTTGACATAAACCTCTTCATCAATCACTCCATACAGAAAAGCACACTTTACATCAAGTTGAAAGACCTTGAAGTTCTTGGATGCAGCAAATGCCAGGAATATCCTAACAGCTTCTAATCTTGCTACAGGAGCAAAGACATCAGTGTAGTCAATCCCTTCTTCTTGTGTGTATCCTTGAACAACTAGTCTTGCCTTGTTCTTGATGATAATTCCTCTATCATCCTTCTTATTCCTAAAAACCCATTTGGTTCCAATGGTAGTCTTCCCATGAGGAAGAGGACAAAGGTTCCAAACTTTCTGCCTTTTGAATTGAAGCAACTCTTGTTGCATAGCTTCAACCCAACTTCCATCCTTTAGAGCTTCATCAACTTTCTTTGGCTCTATCTGGGATAAGAAACAAGAGTGAAGACAAACATTTGCTTCATGGGTTTGTCCTCTTGTTCTTACCCCTGTGACAACATCTCCAATGATGTTTGTGGTGGGGTGAGACTTGTGGATCCTTAGCTGAGGGATCACAGCAAGTTGCTGAGAAAGATCCAAATTTGAGAAATTTAGATCTGGCATAGATGATTCACCCTCCACATCACCACACTTATCAAGATTAACTTGATCCAATGAGTGTGTGACATCATTGATGTTGTCATCTATGGTGTGGTTATTAGCATCAAGGAATTCCTGATCACTTTCACCATCACCATTGTTGTCTTCCACAATTGAGGTATCTTTATCTGGTTGTGGAGCCTCTGAGCTGGAATTTGAAGGCACCCCAGATGTATCAGCTGAATTTGTCATTGTAGTGCTGATAGAAACCTCATTTGCTGAAGTAGTTCCAACTGGAGCTGAAGATGTATGAGTTGAGGGTCTTCCTAGCTCAAATCTTGGATCAGGATCACCTGTATTTAAATTTTCTGCAGATCCTGAAACATTCTCACAAGATTTGTTAAAACAGTTGGTAACTAAATCAAGATCAAATAGCCAATCAGGACCAGAACCAGCCACACAGGGTGTGTGTTCATTGAAAGTCACATTGGCTGACTCCTCAACAATTCTAGTTCTGAGATTGTATACTCTATAAGCCTTGGCTTGGGAAGAGTATCCAATGAAGTGTCCATCATCTGATTTCTCAGCAAACTTGGCAATTTGATCCTTGGTATTCAAGATGGTGCAGGGACATCCAAATGACCTGAGAAAACCAATGAAAGGTTTTCTCTTGTGCCAAAGTTCATAAGGAGTCTTACCATGTGTCTTAACTACTAAAACTCTGTTTTGCACATAGCAAGCAGTATTTACTGCCTCTGCCCAGAAGGTGATGGGCAGTTTAGAGTCAGACAACATAGTTCTTGCAGCTTCAATTAGTGTCCTGTTTCTCCTCTCAGCAACTCCATTTTGCTGAGGAGTCCTGGGAGCACTATATTGTCTTGTAATACCTTTTTCATCACAAAATGTATCAAGGATTTGATTCTTGAATTCAGTCCCTTGATCACATCTTATGGTTTTGACCTTGTGATCACTTTGATTCTCAATTTTTAAGATGAAATTCTTCAGAATCTCAGGGGTTTCATCCTTAGTTCTAAGAAAGAAAACCCAAGTGAATCTTGTAAAATCATCTGTGATCACCAAACAATAAGAGGTCCTTCCTAGACTCATTACACTGGTGGGGCCAAAAAGATCCATATGTAATAAGTGTAGGGGAGTATTCTTTTCCTTAGGCTTGTGAGATACCTTATGTTGCTTCCCTTTCAGGCATGCAACACAATGATCATCACTTGTATTCCAGTTACCAAATCATGTTTAATTAGTTTATTCATGTTCTTAAAGTTTACATGGCACATTCTTTTATGCCATAGGAAAGACTCATCACTATTTGCTTTAGATAGAAAGCATGAAACTTCTCCAGAGGGAGATGTTTCTTGCAAATCCATCTTGTACATGTTCCCTTTCCTGGGGGCTCTGAGCAGGATATGCTCATGAGGAATGACCACTCCAGGCTTGAGAACAATGTACTCATGCTCAGTAAAGAGCATGTTATGACTCTGATCACAAAATTGGGATACACTCAGAAGATTGTACCCAAGCTCCTTGACAAAGTTTACATTTTTAATGCTGAGCTTACCATTTGTGACCTTGCCCCTTCCTGAAATGTAACCACCTTCATCTCCTCCAAAAGCAACTGGTCCTCCATCAATTCTCTCAAAGTTATGGAGTAGTGACCTATTGCCTGTCATGTGCCTGGAACAGCCACTATCAATTATCCAGACATTCTGTTTGTCTTGAGCTGTTCCTGCACAAAGAAAATGATTAGTTACATTTGGAAACCCAAGCCTTACTTGTCTTGGGCTCACTAAGTATAATAGAAGGTAATGCAACAGTAATAGATCCTATGGTTGTGCTAGAGGGATCTTCAGCTGTTGTTGATGGAGAAACTTCAGTCACTTGGTCTTTCTTAGACTTCCACACCACCTTTGGAGTCTTGGACTTGACCTTCAAAACCTTGGAAGCTTTTGGGACTTCACAAGTTTTGATGACTGAACCTTCGGAAGATTCTGCAGTCACTGCAGCAGACTTCAGTGCTTCGGAAGAACTCCTTTCTTCCGAGACCAATTTTTCTTCCGAAGGTAATTTTCCATTTACCTTCTTCTTTGATTTGGAGCTTCCGAAGGAAACAGATTTTCCTTCCGAAGCTTGAATCTTCTTGAAACTCTTTGAAGTCTTTGTATTGGTCATATGGACAGTACTTTTAGGATTATATGGACAATCCTTAGCAATGTGAGAGGTACTTTCACACATGACACACAACATTTTCTTCTTCAAAGAGTCTCCTTATGAGAGCAAGACTGTCTTTGGTCACATCCCTTCTCCACCTTCATCTTTGTAGATGCTGAGACAGTTCTTTTGGGCTGTGAACTGTTCTTGGAGTTTGATGGTCCAGGCTGTGCAGCAGTGGTACACAGCAGATCAGTCTTCTTCTTGGTACTGAGATGATTTGAACAAGAACCAGAACTCTTAGCTGAGGAGTTTTGGTTGATGTCTTCAGTCTTTACTACTTTAAACCCTGCAGAGATAAAAACTTGTTTCTGCTTAGAGTCAAAAGTAGCCTTGATCTCTTGAGCCTTCTTTGCCTTTCTTTTGCTCTTCCTGATCAAGTTCTTTCTCTTTGACTTGGTCATCACAGTAGACTTCTTCTCCTCAGAAGGATAGTGGCCCTTAGTAGAATCCTCCTCTTCACTCTTCTCAGAGGAATTCTTCACTATCTCTTCTTCATCCTCTTCACTTATAGGATCTATGAGAGGAAGCTCATCTTCACAAGTTCCACACCTAGGAGATCTTACAGACAAGATTGTGTGTGGAGGAGCTATCTCATTTGATCCCAGTCCCTGTCTATTTTGATAACACACTTTGTTGTGCAGGGATGAGGATATCATGTTCTTGAAGGTCTCTTCTTCAAGAACACTCTTTTCTGCCCTGGCTTTGCTGATCACAAGCTCAGCCTGGCACTCAGTCAGCTTGGTTATGAGATCTTGGATTTGAGTCCTAAAATCTGTATGTTCATGTTTTAGTACTGAAATGGTTTTCTCTAAGTCCTCTATCTTTAGCTTGTAATCATTTTCAGACTTTCTAAAATCAGATTTTAAAATGTTTAAGGACTCAAGATCAGATCTCATTTCCAAGTTATAGGACCTATATCTGTTAACTTTAGCAATGCATTCAGGAGTACAGAGATGTTCCAATACCTTGGCTTCATCATGATCTGCCATTAGTGCTTGGTTTGGAGAAGCATCTTCCACCTGAAAGCTCCAGTCAAAGCCTCCTTCTTCAACAGCAACAGCAGCTTGTTGCTTTGGCTTCTCATTCTGAGGGGCTTTGTCAGTGTAGTTTGGTCTGGTTTGTGCTTGGCCACCATTTGTTTTAGGTGCCTTACACTCTCTAGCAAAGTGGCCCATCAAGTTACAGTTGTAACACTTGACTTTGCTTTTATCCAAGCCAAACTTTCCACTGGTTGCATTGCTTGGAAACCTCCTTCCAGTTCTCTTGTAGAACTTCTTGGCTCTATGAGTGAGAAGAGCCATCTGCTGAACTATTTCCATATATTCCAGGTCATCTGGATGGATACAATCCAGGTCTTCAAGAGTGAAAAGAGAGTTACCACAACTTTCATCAGAAGACACAAAGCTTGAGAAGAGCTTGTCTCTTGGAATGGGCTTCCTTGAGTGTAGTTCTCCCTAGGTGTCTCTGGGAAGGTGATGAAAGGACCCTTTGGTGAGTTGTCAGGGTAGCATATGAGATGATGTTGGGGTTCTATGCTATCCCTTTCAACCACATGCAGGGCTGAACCCATTTGATTGTTGGAGTTGCCAGATGAACCTTGCATGTTCATCTCCATCTGGTAGCCACTGAGAATCCCATATAACTCTGTCAGAGTAAGAGTTTTGACATTTTCAGTCCTCTTGATCACCACACAGTAGTGTGTCCATTGACTAGGAAGTGAGGACATGAACTTCCTTACAATGTCTCTGTTTTCAAGAGGAACTCCTCCATCCACAAGGGTATCCACTATCTCAACATACCTAAAGTATTGCTGAGTCATGGTTTCACCTGTTTTGAAGGTGAAGTTTTCAAACTGCTGCTTCAGGAGATCCTTCTTGTTCTCCTTGGCTTCAGAGGAGCCTTCATACATCAGTTTTAGTGCATCCCACAGCTGTTTAGCTGTTTTGCACTTCTTGAAACCTCTGTACACAGAGTTTGGAAGGGCAGTTTGAAGAGCAGTCATGGCCTTTCTATCAATCTCTACTCTCTTCCTATCTTCATCAGAGTAGTTGGCCACATCTTTGGGGATCATACCAGCACCAGTAGCAGAAGGAGTGCTGGGTATGAAAGGTCCATTTTCAACAGATTCCCACATTCTTGAGTCTAGAGACCTGATGAAACCTTCCATTCTCATACACCAGGTATCAAAGTCATCAAGAGTGATCAGTGGGGACTTGTTCATGGTTCCAGTCTCCATATCAGTCTTTGAAATGGATGCCATTTTGAAAGTTTAGTATTTGTGTGTGAGGGATCTTAAGATGGTGAGATCTTATATCAAGAGCCTGAAATGCTCTGATACCAATTGCAGGACCGTTAAGGGCTTAACAATTACAACACACACAACACACAAAGAGGAGATTAACTAAACTTGATCAAACAGTAAACTGGATTAACCAAGATAATGATACAAAGAACACAAGTAATATAAAGAGACAGAACAAGAGATTTGGGTTTCAAGGAGGCAGTATATTGCTTTCTCAAGTTCTATTACAAGTGTTACAAAGCATAAAGAAAGATACTAGAACTTGGAATACTTATACTACAACCTACAGCCGGCTATACTTTGAAAGCCAGCTGGATACAATTGACTAGACACAAACAAAATCAATTGTAGAATCAAAAGGCATATCTGCCTTTTGACCTTGTGACTATGACATGCCATAGCTCACATCCTTATCTATTACAAAAGGATAAAGTACATAAAGTAGAAAGTTACAGACTCAAGACCTCAATGTACAGTTACCAAAAGCATGGACCTTTTCACCAACTCATGTAAGTTGGTGACTTTACAGAGATGCAGCGGAAAGGTGTCCAGCTTTATGGAACATACATCAGATAAAGCATGTTACTAAAAGTCTTCGGAAGAAATCTGTCTTCATAGGATGAAGCTTCGGAAGACTTTGTCTGAGGCTTCGGAAGACTTCATATTTGGTTTCGGAAGATATTGGTCTTGGCTTCGGAAGATTTTACACTTAGAATATTTCTAGTGTATGGTGTAAAACTTCCGAAGCAATTCTTCTTCAGTACTTAGTGCATTTTGCAGAGAGACTTGGATGTTTTGGTTTGCATCAGACTTAAAGGAATCCTTACATTACTTCAATTCCAACTCAAAGAGTTGATTTTCATAATATATTTCTAATTAGAAACAAATCTATTTCTTATATGAATTGAAGTTGATTTTCCACCTTGACAGAACTACCATCGTAATTTACGCGCGAGAGTGCGCATACCGTATCATGATTTCTTTAAATCGCAAGCTGATGTTGGATCAGTGATGCTACAACATGTCTTCTTAAAATTGCTGGTACTTTCCTACATTCGTCATAAATTAAGTTCACATATACAAGCTGTATATGTATGAAATATATTAGCTTCATAAAGGAGAAGAAAACAATTCAAGATTGTGATTAAATATATCCAAAGGGGAGAATGAAGCGGCTTTGCATGATCATACACTTCGCTATGAGACCAACCTTCAATTTAACAATATTCAAACATAGGCCTTTGAGGTCTAAATGTCTCGAAACCTTCACCATATTCACCTCCAATTGCTTGAAAAAAGCACCTCATACAAACCCAATGATCAAAACCAATGATTTCAACATATAATAATTCACTAGATTGCACACAAATATTCTTTTTTCCCTTAGAAGTGAAGTAAAAGTCATTAAAACTAAATATGACATATCCAATTGTTTTTACAAGCAAACATCTACTATGGTGATATTAATATTGCTATTAAGTTCATAAAAAATTTAGTAGAAGATCAGAACAACAAAACAAATTGGAGGAGTACATATGTCTGCAGATATGATCCATAAACTGCACCTTAAAGTATAAGAAGTAAGTCAATATTTCAAGAGTGGCGGAGGTGATGACATGTGACAATGTCTATGTGGCGCCTAGATGGACAAGCTAGTAAGGAGCCATGTGGACAAAGAGTTATTTTTTATTATAAGTTATATATATAGGAGAAGGAATGGTTGTTAACCCACTTTAATTGTGATAACACGTTAATGTAACGAACACCTACGCCATGATTATGCAGTGTAACTAATTTTTACACCATAGTACAACACTAATGTAACAATTGTCCCCCCACAAAATTTATCTACCTTTTTTTTTAAAAAAAAACTTCACTCTTTTTAAAACCTTTTTAACTTTTTATATGATGTTATTGTTTATACAAATTACACCACTAAATAGATCATTTTAATATCTTTAATTCAAGTATAGTCTTGCAATATTTTTTTTAAATTCTTTTTTACGTTCATTGTAGACCACTAGTTTTACTACTATAATTCTAACTTACAGTGGCGACATGATCTATTGTGGACCACTAGTTTGGTTAATGGGTTATCATTATAAACAAGGGTTAACATTTGTTTACTATCCTATATATACAAATATATATAGAGTTAGGTTTTTTTAAGAACTTTTATTTATTTGAGAACTCTAAGAACTTATATTAACCATTGATTGGATTAATCAATGGTTGTGATTAATCAAGGGTAATATTGTAAGAGAATATATCTTTTAAGTAGGTTAATATCCCATGTAATACACGGGTTTGCATAAACAAAAATTAAATAGTTAATAATGAAAATATTTGAAATTATAAAACAATATCTTAAAATATGACATTATTGAAATTAAGTATGAGTAAATACTTTAAATAGTAAACAACGATATCATTTTTTAAACTTTTATTTTTTTTATTTTTTAAAAGTAATTTTTAAAATTTAATTCTATTTTTAAAAATTTTCTTATGAAAAGTTTGAATTTTAATTAATTTTTTCATTAAAAAATAACTTTTTAACAACACAAGTTTTAAAATATTTCTTATTTTTTAAAATGTTTGATGTTTTAGAAAAATTTCTTATTTATTAAGAAATTATTTATTTTGAATTGTATTTATAAAAATATCTCTTTTCTTAATTAATAAAAAAATATTTTTAATCTTAAAATGAATTAAATAAAATTATTAGTAGTTAATGCAGTTGTTTATTAGAAGAGAGAAGCGGAAACTAAAATTTACAAGCTCTATCGTTGCGTCACGTGTCACCAAAAAACCTTCTTTTATTAGTATACATAGATACATAGATTGTCTTAAACTAGGATAAGAGCATCACCAATAAAATACTCTAAAAACCTTAAAAATCGTGCCTAGTCACTGCCACATAAGAAAAACATTCATTTCTTACAACTTTTAAAAATCTCTCTAATAAGGTGTTTTAAAAAACATAAAAAAACATTGCCACATCATCATTATTTCTTATATTTATTTCTAGTTACCAACCCATCTGGCCCCACCCTTGTCCCACGTCCCCAAAAAAATGGTGTTTTTTCATGTTCATATGTATGAACAAGGTTTGTAAAAACAAACCCCCCTAATGGTTCTTGGTCTAAAAAACGGATGATGTGGCGTTTTTGAGGGCTAAAAACGCCTTGTTGGAGATGCTTTAATGAGTATATTTGTAAAACCACCCAAACTAACAATCCATCTAACATATACCAATCATTAAAACATGAATTCCAAAAAGAAAAAGTTTCTACTTTAGGCAATGTATAAACTATATGATCAAATCATGGATTTCTTGCATAAACATCATAACCCAACATTCGTACAACATAACTAACAACATATCATCATCAAACAATCATCAATTTCAACTTTTCTTTATTAGTTTTGAATTAGGGTTCATCAAAATCAAAAACCATGAAAAACTAATCAAAATCTAACCTTTAATCACATAGAAATCAAGAATTGAACTTGCTAACACCTTGGAATGCTTGAAACTAGATCAAAATCGGTTGTTTGTGCTTGTTCTTGACCAAATTCGAATGGAATAGGGGTTTGGGATTTTACGGCCTCGTAGTGTAAGCCTCTGAACTTGTGAGACCTCGTAGTGTAAGCCTCAATATTAGACCCTTATATCTTTAACTAGCAGAACTCAGCTTCCAGCTTCTGAACTTCATTGCGAGGACAATATTCCTCCGCCATCTTAGTCTCACCTAGCTCATGTTATAGAGTGTCAACCATCTCATACAGCTTATTAGTGCGTCATTTCTCTGTGTCTAAAGCAACAACCAAAGCCGCAATCACATGCTCACTAGGACATTGTATGAAAGGAAGAGTAGACGTCGGTAACTCAGAAGTAGACCTAGTCCACGGTCTAGTAGACGGAAGTTCAGAACACGCTTTCTATGAAGCATACGATTAATATTGTTAGGGTAATAACTCCAATCCCGCGGAGGATCGCGTGCAGGTATTGTAACTGGTTGATCCCAGTTTTTCTCCTTGGGAGGGTAAGGAAGTCGGGGCCACTCAGGTCCTCTATCGGGTACGGGAGGAGGAGAAGGGGAATCAGAATGTGCAAGCCTTTTACCAATAGCCCGTGATGATGATGCCATACTTCCGTGTACGTGATCTATATGCCAATGAGTATACAGTAAGAGGGTAAGCAACGAGTAGCTAACTAACTGTGTGCGGTTATAGACTAGTGTGTATGCAACCTAGTTCCCTATAATCAATGGCTCTGATACCAATCTATCACACCCTCAAAATCCACGTGCGGGGTTTTACCACGAGGCGAGTAAACAAATCAGGATCCCAGTCATTAGTTACTCAGAGCGGCACTATATGCAACAATTTAAAAACAAACCAGAGTTTAAAACTTTAAAACAGTGCAGAAGCATTTTGTAAGTAAATCAAACCCAAAGTATGTAAAGTATAATATTTGCAAAACATGCGCCAACCCATTATTTGCAAACACATAAATTAAAACCCAAATGCCAAGACACAATATGAAGCTTTGAAATGCATGCTGGACTTGTGATGTGCTCTTACTAGCAACCATATTTAAGGACTGAGAATAACATACTAAAAGAGTCAACATAATGGTAGTTCAATAGTTTGCGTTTAACATAAACAGTAATAATTGTAAAACATAAGAAGTGCATTGAAATAGATAGCTAGTATGTATTCATAAGTAATAACCATAGTGATTTCACGATCGAAGCTGACTGTGTTTCATTTGTTGCCTCCTGTCACAACTTACCAGGTCGTGACAATGTTTGTGTTTAGGACAAAATTGTATCCGTTTGACCTCGAGTCGCACAGTTAGGGCTCGTCAGACCCTGTAGTACTACCCAAAATTTTCTGCTAATTACCAATATTAATTATCCGAAAGTGTGAGAGCTTCCAAGGTATATCACACTATGTTACACTATACACAACTTACAATAATAAAGCGTTTGTAAACAAGTATGCTATCTCCCATAAAAGAGAGTGTATATAAACAGTGGGGCATGAACTCACTTGGTGCGCAAACGAACGATAACAAAAGCTAACGACGGATGGAAAGACAACCCTTCAAAGGTTACCTAGAACACGCAAGTACATAAGTATGTGTACACAGAAAGCTTAACAACCATAGGTGCTCAATAAACATGTTGACCCAAGGGTTTGGAAAACAAGACTTATTTGACATAGTTGACCCGTTGGTGACATGTTAATTGAAATCTCGTTTGATCAAGTATAGCAATTCATCATACATGATTATCATACAAGTTATTCACTTAAGCCACATTGCAACCCTTAAATCTCATCATGCTCTTCATGCTAACTTAGGTTATCATACAACGCATGCAAATCAATTTATCACACTAAACATGTTCACAATTAAATTCCACCACAGTTTACACATTGGGTTTAGTCACTCACAACGTGCCATGTGAAGTCACTCACGACACACATCCTAAACCCTGCCAATCCTACAAAGTAGAGGCCTCAGATTCGAACACGTGTATGATACCCATCATCACATACCCAAATACTATTCATACAATTCTATAACCAACTTTATAATATTCAAATACCATGTTGCATCACAACTCATAAACTTGCACAAAATGCGATACTTGCACATTTTCCAAGAACACCTAAATTTCCCATAGATTCATCAACTAACCAAATGACCCAATTATCATAATCTAACACATTAGACATCATCCATGATCACTCTAGCATGCTCCTAACATCCTAATCATGATCAAATCACAAAATAACATGTTTCATATGAATAAAGTTTCCCTTTCGGGAAAGTAATATCTAAAATCCATATTTTCATCAACTTCAATCCCAAATTCATCGATAACATCCCTAATCTAGTTCATAGCAATCATAAAAATACATCTAACATAAACAAGTCATCAAAACATGAATTCCAAGAAGAAAAAGTTTATACTTTAGGCAATGTATAAACTATATGATCAAATCATGGATTTCTTGCATAAACATCATAAGCTAACATTCATACAACATAACTAACAACATATCATCATCAAACAATCATCAATTTCAGCTTTCTTCATTAATTTTGAATTAGGGTTCATCAAAATCAAAAACCATGAAAAACTAATCAAAATCTAACCTTTAATCACGTAGAAATCAAGAATTGAACTTGCTAACACCTTGTAATGCTTGAAACTAGATCAAAATCGGTTCTTTGTGCTTGTTCTTGACCAAATTCGAATGGAATGGGGGTTTGGGATAGGGTTCACGGCCACAAGGGGTTGGGGGGGGGCTAGGGTTGGATTTTGTTTAACTTTTTTAATTAACATTTACCCTTTAATCCCTCTATAATTATATTTTATAAAATTTAGCCTTTTTAGCACTTTAAAATAATTTTAGCTACAAATTACAAGCATTAATAGCCAACAATAATAATCATATACATTTTTAAATAATAATAAAACTCATGAAATAAATATTACACGTAATCACGTTATCAAGTAAAATTCACAAATAATATTTATAATCCATAAATTCATGAATCACATAACTACAAACTAATAATCAACATTATTAGTTAAATTATTATATGTTTATCATAAATAATTGTTATTAAGTCACCAACGTTCAACAACAACTAGTGTGTGCTCACGACACGTGTATGCAATACCTAACGGAACTAACGAAGTTTGGTAATGGAAAATTACCGGATGTACAGGAAATTAGTATCCTTTCATTTTAAATTATATGTGTTTAATTAATTAGTTTAATTAATTCCATTATAAAGAATACATTGTTATCTTGTAGCTTGTTGCTCAACTTTAATACAAATTATGAGTTGCACGTTGATTAGAATGGTTTTGGTGGCATTATGTCCGTAGACATACTCTGTTTTGGACTTCTTGTTGTTTCTTATACATATTGAATTTCACATTATATTTTTGGTTGCTAATAGTGAAGAACTATAAAATAAAGCTTTGATTACAAAATCAAATATATAAATTAACAACCAAACGTTATAGTGATTTTCATATAAACACATAGATATTATAATATCTACACTTATAAGTAACTATTAAAGTTACACCTAAGTACCCATTTAACGTTACACATTTGTAAATAGGTAAATTACACGTACATAAATAACATATTTAGGTACCAAATGTATACGTATATGTAAATACGTCACTTACATGTATGTAAACACATTAGTTATATATATGTAAATATGTTAGGTGGTATTTAGGAGTAAATTTAGATTGCTGTTAAAAAAGTCAAATGATAAAACTAACATCGTTGTAAATATTTTTTTGTAAATGTAAATCTTCATAGAATACATCCATATCAAATTGATTTCTCTATTTAAATATATATCCTCTATATACATATATGTAAATAGTATATTTACATATATGCAATCTTCTTATTGATTGTCTATTTACATATATATACAAAGTTTACACATATATAAACATAGTATGTAAGTCTATTAATATGCGCAAAACAGAATCACATTCATTTTGAGTAAAGTTAGATCTTAACAAAACATTCTCGTAAACATGAATATTAGTAAAGAATGTGACATATTAGTAAAGAATGTGACATAATATCAACAAGCTTAAAATATAAATATGTACGAAAGATATTGTAAGAGAAATTTAAATGAAGATGTCCATTGTCATGTTTGAAGGCATGAAAGTGAGATTTAGGATTTAAAATGTTATTTGATTTCGAAAGGTCAATGGTTCTAAAAATATATAGCAGATAAAAGGAGCATGAAACTTTTTTTTTCCGGTTTCTCTCTTGTTGCTATTGAAGATTGTTCTTGCTATTGCTATTGGTCGTTTCTAGATGAGAAAAATATGGTGTTTTTGATTTTGATTGAATATGGTTTTCAAGGTTTCCACACACAACAATGGGTTTCACGGGGTTGTAATAGTCGTTGAACATTCACCTAGAAAAACAATATATTTACCCATGAAAATATCAACAAAAGTTTGTGATTCAAATTCATAAATACCTTAGCACCTGCAAGTGAAGAAACAAAAAAAATTAGTAAACCACATTTTGTTTTTATTCTAAAGTCAAAACGAGCCAATTAATAATAATGGGCTTAGACGGAATTATTTAATATAAATAAGATGGAAATGGGTTATAGACCGAGTTAACCTTTCGGGTTATGTGTTCGACGAGTTTAAGGTCCCGGGAACGCTCAGTATATATAAACGGATCATCTTGAGCCACTCTCATTTGCAACTCAACACCCAACTTTTAGAGAGAGAGAGAGTGTGTAACGAGAGAAAGTGGTGATCCAAGGCTCGGTTGATCAAGAGATTGAAGATCGGTGTTTGTGAGCATCCAAACAACAAGAAAAGACCAAGAATCCAGGTAAGAAACATCGTTTAATCGTTTCTTTAAGAGTAAATTTGGATTCTAGGGTTTGTGGTTTTTGAAAGTGGCAAAGAATCGTCCAAAACTCACGTTTTTGTGTAAGAAAACATGTAAAAAGCTTAGATATAGCTTCATGGATGATAAACCAAGGTTTTGGGTGTAAAAGATTGAAGTTTTGGGTTAAAAACCCAACGTAAAATTAATGCATTGATGAAAGCAGTGTAAACATCGTCTATCTCTCTCTCTCTAATGGGCTGATTCGTAATTTCAACCCCTTCTGCGAAATTGCATGTTCATCCAGCGAAATTATGCAGTCATCCAACGAAACTATGGATCTTCCAGCGAAACTATAGTTTCGCAGGTAGATTCGCAGACTTGAATTTCCAATGAAAGTTGAGCGAAACTGCCAACGAAACTGGCAGCGAAGATGCCAACAAAACTGCCAGCGAAACTAACAGCGAATCTGCTGATCTTGCAGAGAAATTAGGAAGAAATTAACCACTTTGAGTGTTAACTTATTTGCAGGCTACGTAGTGTGACCCTTGCTTAGAAAGCTTGATTGAGAAGCTACCCACTAAGTCCAGGTGAGTTCTAGATCCCCTATTTTAAAGGTTTTAAACTTGTTTGGGGCTGAAAATGTATACCAAATATACGTTTTAAATGACTGAGATTTTAAGGGGTTTTAACAGGAAGATCGATTTTTTTTCTATAACAAAATGCATACCAGCTAGGGGTGTTGCCCCTTGGACCCCACTAGGGGCTGCTGCCCCTAGGACCCTGCTGTCAGGGGCTGCCGCCCCCGAACCCCCGCTATCCCGTGGAGGGTCAGTTATGTTCTTTGATGACTTGTACTTGTTATGTATGTGTATATGTATGTGTATGTGAGTGGATGATGTGTGATGATTATATGATGATGTGTGATGATGTTATGTATGTATAAGTTATGTTTTTTTATGTTCCTTACGTATTATTGTGTAGCTTTTCGTGGTGTGATTATAATGATGAACGCAAAGTATTATGTAATGAAAAACGGAAGTTAATGATAACAAAAAGTGGAACGTAAAGAATGAATGAATGCATGCAGTAATGAAAGAATGAATGGAAAGTCTTGCAAGCAAATGAAAGAAGGTTCACACCCAATGAAGGGTGTTAGCTCAACTGTGTGTGGGTTAGCTACCCCGAAAGGATGCACACTGGGGTCTAATCCTTGTGATTGACCATACGTATGGGATCCTTGCCGCTTACCCCGATACTGTGGTCAGGCCACCGGGCACAATGTATGGGAGTCTATTTATAGACTTCGGCCCAGTACCCGCTTTATGCATGACGATGGGGTGTAGCACATGGCATTGGTCCGAATGAATGTAAAGGTTAATGATGTATGTATGGAACGAACGACACAAAAGAGAAGGAATGAATGATGATAATGAATGATAACGAATAACGTACGATGGCGAATGATGATGAAAGATAATAATAAGATAATCTATGTGTACGTATGATGTATGATCGCGAATGAAAGTAATGAACGGTTTTAAGCAAAAGTAAAGTATTTTATTTATAAAACTAGAACTCACTCAGCAACGCTGACTTTTATGTATTTTCCAGTTGGCAGGTGAATGTTGCTGAGGATGGCACGGGGCAGCTACTTGGCATTTTGGATGACATCCATTTGTATAACTATGACGTTTTTGTGATGTAATGCAAACGATAATATTTTGTAACTGTTAACAATGATGTATTATTTTGCAAAAGTAGTCATTAATATATGAAATGGTTTTAAGTTATTCCGCTGCAATGTTTTCATAGATGTAAATGTATATTTTATGTTTTATGTACAATGAATGACCAACTGTGAGTGTCCCGGGAACGGGGCATTATAAGAAAGCTCAGATGTAGTTACATTTTATTGGAATATATAAACACTTTTAAAGGATTTCTATCTTCTGATATATATCAAGATATCTTTCTATTCTCCGGATGAGTATAATAATGTTTATGATTCTAAATGTCAAAACTTGTTAGGCACCAATGCACCATTAAAAAAGATGTAAAACAACATGATGTCACACAAGGCATCTAGTCCATATCAGTGAAACATAAAGATAACAAAACATTGACAAGAAACCATGCTTTGATGTATCCCCCTAATTAATAGATGACAAGTATAAAATTAAATATAACAATGCATTTGCATAACAATGTGCTAACATTAGGAGTTTACCTCCCTGCCAATTATTGCCTTTGGTGGAACAATCATTAACCATGGTATTTACCCAAACATAGCAGGTTCTAAAGGTCTTGTACGTAACATGACCAATGTAGCAGCAACCATAAACTGCACCCACAAACACTCATACAACTTTATAGACCTACAAAATATAACATGTGTTATCTATTTAAATCTTGAAAAACAGGCTTTTATGTCTAATGTAGCAAAGGCATATCTTATCAGCCACATGATCTAAAAACACACCAAATGCAGTTTCTAATTTCATCCGTAGCTACAGAAGAAAGTCACAAAACTAGAAATCATTAGTTTGGGAAATAAAGAAAACTATACAAAAGAAATGTTATCACTCATTATAAGAAGCAAAAAAATTAAATTGTGACATTGTGTTCACTCTAGATTGACAAAAACCCAATTAGAATTGAGATTGAACACCACTAACTTGGGATCGAAGCAACCACAGTCCCATGTCGAGTGAAAAACATTCCATGTCTAGCATGTACAATAAATTCTTTTGAAAAAAAAATACAAAAAGGAGTACCTCATCAATAAAAAAGGCACTAGGGACGAGCTCCGCCAGCACTCCATCAATCTACTGATTAACAACATGTAATTAGCAATCATATCTCATGAATTTCAACTAAGCAATTAAGAGACCAAGTCATAAGCAAACGACATATGAATGTTGGTTACCTTTTGATTTGTTGCCTAAACTTGTCAGTAATCTTAGTTTTTCTATGCTTTACCATTTAATCCATTAGTGACAGTATATCTTGTCTTCCTTGAGGCCATGCATTTGCAGCATCAAGATCATGAAGTGTAACATCCTAACAAGAAACACTAATAAATACAAATGTAGCAAATTATAATCATCAACAGAATTATATTAACGGTAAAAGGTTCTGAAAACAAACCTAAACTATTTCCTTCTTGTGAACCTCTCCTTTAGGTAATGGAACATATTCTTTAGCCTCAAGATTGCAAATGAATTAGTACCCTTTAAACCGCACCTCTATTTGGTTCTATATATAACATAATCACCTGCTACCTGTCGTTACAATTATAAGCAATGATGAGGTTTATGGTAAAGTAAATAGTACATAAGAAGAATATGTTTAAATACCTTCTCCTTAATCAAAGCATCATATATAGTTGGATCAAGCTTCAACCACTTTGTTTCGTTAACAAATTTTTAATCCAATAATAACATGACTTATAGCTTTACCATATCCACCCGTCGCACTTTTAGTTTCCTCTGGAGATAGTTCATTCTTCTAAAACCATTTAATTTGTTCCCTAAATTATCAAATCACTCCATAAATAGAAACCAATTTCAGTGTAAACAATCAAAGATTGCATATACTTTTCCTTCATAAACCATTTTGTTTTCCTTGATACGTAATCCAATTGCACTCCTGAAATTCTCCATCAAAACCTCAGTTTTCTTTACTTCAGATCCAACCATTAGGCAAATTAGGACCTATAGATTTTATACATGTAGATTCTTTTAATTTTTAATGTTCATTATACACTACAAAACATAACTACTTAATGCATAAAAAAGACACGAGAAAGATAAAATAAGATAATTAACAAAGCGTACAAATAGGTCTTTTCAACATAGTAGCAGCCGAGTCCCACAACCATCATGATCTGGGAGAGCTCCATAGAAAGAACCCAATTTCTAAAGTCGTGATGCAATAAGTGGAAGTAAAATTGAAATTCACAGCCTTTGTAAGACGCACAGCCTTTGTATAGAAACCAATATGAGCCACACAATTTACATTACATGCAAGTCACATGCCATTTTCACCATTTTTATAAACGTCCATATTCTTTTATGATATTACTTTTTCAAAAAAATTTTACCACTAAGTTAAGTATTTTTTTATCTCTCAACGCCTACCATATTGATATAATTTTTTTAAAAAAATTATCCAATCGTTATTTAAACATGTGTAAATCTGGTTATACACATGTGAAATACCGGATTTACACATGTGTAAATCTAGTATTACACATATGAAAAATGAATTTCATAAAAAAAGGGATTTTGTGAAAGAGGAAAATTAAAGAAACATTTTTGTGGTTTTACTTTTTTTATTTTTATGTTATTTTTCGTTTATAATTTTTTTATTATGTTTTTGTTAATATCCATTTTGCCATTGAAGTCCATTCCTTGCTCTTGCCTAGTTCTAGGCTTAAACGAAAGAGCTCATTCATAAATTCCATCTTTCTAACATTTCATGTATTTCTTCCTCTCATTTATATATATATATATATATATATATATATAGATAGAGATATATATAGAGATATATATATATATATATATATATAGATAGATATATATATATATATAGATATATAGATATATATATATATATATACATATAGATATATACATACATATATATATATATATATATATATATATATATATATATATATATATATATATATATATATATATATATATATATATATATATATATATATATATATATATATGTACGTATAAAGTTTTAACACCTTTGTCGATACGATGGGCTTATAATTATTGCAGGACCAGTTAAGGGAGGTCAATACAATCAGTCTGACAATAAGAAGAGTGTTAGAACACTTAAACTATCAAATAAGGAACATGAACAGTATATATGTTGGACCAAAAGAACCAATGAGCCGGATCAGAAAACCTTTTAAGTCCCACAGACGTCACAACAACTACTGAAGTCCACATCAGCTGAAGACAACATCTGAAGACAAAGTCTGAAGACACAAGTGTTGAAGACAAAGTCTGAAGACACAAGTGCTGAAGACAAAGTCTGAAGACACAAGTGCTGAAGACAAAGTCTGAAGACACAAGTGTTGAAGACAAAGTCTGAAGACACAAGTGCTGAAGACAAAGTCTGAAGATGTTGTCACAACAGCTGAAGAGGACTTCTTCAGTAGTTGTGACGGTTTGCTTTCAGTAGTTTTATATTTTCTATTTTCAGTAGTTTTGTAAAACGACTGAAGAGTTTGTTCTTCAGTCGTTGTAGCATCAGTAGTTTTCTTTTTCAGTAGTTTCATGTTTTATACTTAACACTTTGACATGTTCTCAGTAGTTGTGAACATTTCAGTAGTTTGTTAAGAATTAGTTATTTTTGTACTAAATCTGCTAGTAATCACCACCCCGTGATTACAGCAGTAATTGCACTCTATATAAGGAGTGCCAACCTTATTGTAATTATGAATGATTAAGCAATAATATTGAGCATTATTGAAACATTCCAAATCACAGAAAATATTCTCTCGCATTTGTTACAAATAACACGTTCTTGCTATAACTTGACTAATTCATCTCTTCATTCCGCTGCATTACACTATTATACCTCAAACTTGTGATCGCTGATCCTGTCAAATGGTATCAGAGCTGGTTAATCATTGATCGATCTAATAATTGATCATTGAAACTGCTCTTCAAGATCCAAGTTTGAGTGAATTAGTATCCTTTTTGCAAGAAACTGATAAAGAGAGTGAATTTTCTGTGTTTTAATCATTCATCCTGAGACTTATTCTCGGTTTTCATTGAGTTTGTTGTGGTGTGTCAAAACTTTTGCTTGAATAAAATTGTTCTGGTTTCAAAATGACTACTCCTTCCAATGATCCTCACAATACTGGTTCCTCAACCAAGCCTCCAATGCTGGTTAGGAATGAGTATAACATATGGCAACGTCGTATGCTCCATCACCTGTCTGTTAACAGTTCAGGTTGTTGGACATCGGTGGTACATGGTCCACATAAGCCTATGGTGAATAACCCGGAAACCAATCAAATGGTTCCGAAGAGGAAGGATCAATACTCAGATGAAGATAAGAAATTATTTGAGATAGATGCAAAAGCTCATGGAATTCTAGCCATGGCGCTACCAAATGAAATTTATTCTGGGTTAATGCACTGTGAATCTGCCCATGACCTCTGGAATGCCTTGAAAGAACAATTTGGAGGAACAGATGAGGTCCTGGCAAATAATAGAGAGATCCTTGCCCAACAATATGAGACATTCTCTCATAGGAAGGGTGAGACACTGACTCAACAGTTTGAGCGGTTCTCTTGTTTGATCTCTGAATTGAAAATGGTCAAACATGAGTACACTAATGTTCAGATGAATAACAGATTTCTCAGATCACTGCCTGAGAGATGGGACACATATACCATTGTCCTACGCTCCAGTGCAAATTTGGACAAACTATCTCTCACCCAACTTCATGGGAAACTACTCACATTTGAGAGAGAGATAGAACAAAAGAGAAAGCTGTCTTCATCTGGTAAGCTCACTGAGGACTTTGTACCAGGCAATACTGCTCTGGTTAGTCATGAGTCAGAATATGCTTCATCTGAATGCCAGTATGATGAGCATATTGATTTCTCTTCAAATATTTCTGATTCAGCATTTGTGAGTGTTGATAGTCAATTTTCTGGGTGTAATAATGACAATCTATGTTTCATCATGGATGATCTTAAGGGGATTGCTGATGATGACTTAGAAGAGATGGATATTTTGAGCCAAATGGCCTTGATAAATATCAGATCTCAGAAGTTCTATAAAAGAACTGGAAGAAAGTTCCCAGGACTCTCTGGCAAAACCAAAGTTGGTTTTGACAAGAGTAAGTTGAGGTGTCACAGATGCCAAAGGCTTGGACACTTTGCTAGAGAATGTAGATCATCTGGATCTAATTCCTCTGCACCTTTTGTGACTTTTCCTAGTAATAGTCAACAAAACAAAGGGCAACATCCTGTCAATTCTAGTCATCAGTCTCAACTACAATCTCCTGCATATTTTGTTCCTCAGGGTCAAATGCCTTATCCTTACCCGTGTTATTACATGCCACAAGCAGGTCAAGTTCAAGCTCCTATGGTACCACAACCTCATGCACTTCCAGAACCTCAACCATCTCATCAACCCCCTCAGCCTCAACAACACAGCTTTTTCACCCCAGAAGTTGTTGATTGGAGTAGCTTGCCAGATGACATGTCTGGTCATGAACAATTGTTCACAAGTACTGATCAACATGGTGGTGATAGTCCTTTTGGAAATCTGGCACTTATGGCTCTGGAATCAACTGAGGGTTCCTGCTCAACTGCATCATCTTCACAGGGTTCTTCAACATGCCACAGAGGCATCTGGTATGTAGACAGTGGAGGATCCATGCATATGACAGGAAACAGATCACTTCTTAATGACTACTCTCAAGGAAAGAAGGGATTTGTATCTTTTGGCAATGATGCAAAGGGTTACATCATCGGCAAAGGCTTTGTTTCCAATGGGGAAATAAAGTTTGATGATGTTAACCATGTGGAAAATCTCAAGTACAACCTCTTGAGTGTCAGTCAAATGTGTGACAAAGGCCATGTTGCTCTTTTCACAAGTCAGAACTGCCGGATTCTGTCATCCAAAGTTCTGAGTTTGATTGACAAGGTGTTGGATAAACACACTCTCCTTAAGGCCAACAGGACAGGTAGAGTGTATGCCTTAGATCTTTCTAAGAAAATAGATCTAAAAGGCCATCCTTGCCTATTTTCCAAGGCTTCCCCTCAAGAATCTACACTATGGCATAGAAGGCTGAGTCATGTTAATCTCAAAAACATAAATCAGCTGATTACCCATGGTTTAGTAAGGGGATTGCCCATGAAGGAGTTCAAATGTGAAGATGACTGCACTGCTTGTCTAAAAGGAAAACAGCACAAAGTTTCATTTCCTTCCATTGAAGAACCTAAGTCCACAGCCTGCTTACAACTTCTTCACATGGATCTCTTTGGTCCTGTGAGAGTGATGAGTATGGCTAAGAAGAAATACTGTCTAGTAATTGTGGATGATTACTCTAGATTTGTATGGACTTTCTTCTTGCATTCAAAGGATGAAGCACCTCAGAAGATTATCAACTTTGTGTTGTATGTTGAGAAGCAGTATTCCCTCTCAGTCAAGTGTGTTAGAAGTGATAATGGAACTGAGTTTAGAAACAACACACTTGATGAGTTCTTCCTCTCAAAGGGAATCAAGAGACATTTTAGCATTCCAAGAACTCCTGAACAAAATGGAGTAGTGGAGAGAAAGAACAGGACCCTTATTGAAGCTGCAAGGTCCATGTTGGCTGACTCTGGATTGCCAATGACTTTTTGGGCTGAAGCTATCAATACCGCTTGTTATGTCCAAAATAGAGCTCTAGTGAATAAGAGGTTGATGAAAACTCCATATGAAGTTCTTCATCATTTGGCCCCTCTAATTTCATTCTTCAGAGCTTTTGGATGTCCTTGTTTCATTCTCAACACAAGGGATCAACTCCAGAAATTTGATTCTAAGGTGGATGCAGGATATTTTGTTGGTTATTCATCAACTTGCAAAGCATACAGAGTCTTCAACTGCAGAACAAAGATGGTTGAAGAGACTCTACATGTTAAGTTTAATGAATCTCCAAAGGACAAGATTCCACAAAATCCTGTGGAGATATTTGATTTGGACATACTGCAATATGCTCCTCATCAAACTCCAGCTGTTGCTCATGTCAACAGTTCTCCACCTGGTTGTACTGCTAGTGCTGATGATGATGATAGCAGTACTCACCTCTTCAGATTTACTGATCAACTGCCTGATTCAGCTAGACCTGATGTTCCTGTAGCTCCAGCAGCACAATCCACAACAAATGCTGATGAGATTTCTACAACTTCAACTTCCTTTGAACTACCATCAACTGATTGGTTTCAAGGAAATTCTTCACCATCACCATCTGTTGCTGCTGAGCCTGCTACAAACACTTGCACTGATCTCATTGTGTATCAAGATCTGAAGAATCACCCTATGTCTCAAATCATTGGTGATATCACTGCTGGTGTATCAACAAGAAGTCAATTGTCAAATTTCTGCTTCTATGCTCTCTTCATCAGTCAGCAAGAGCCAAAGAATTATCACATTGCATTAAAAGACAATGGATGGGTTGATGCCATGCAGCTTGAGCTTCTTCAGTTCAAGAAACAGCAAGTGTGGGAACTTGTTCCACTACCTCCAGGTAAGTGTGCAATAGGCACTAAATGGGTGTTTAGGAATAAGACTGATGAAAATGGGCTTATTGTTAAGAACAAGGCCAGACTGGTGGTTCAGGGGTTTGCACAAGAAGAAGGTATTGATTATGATGAAACCTTTGCTCCTGTAGCCAGACTGGAAGCAATTCGATTGTTTTTAGCTTATGCTGCTTATCAAAATCTTAAAGT
This sequence comes from Flaveria ramosissima, assembly GCA_025215565.1. Lineage (NCBI taxonomy): Eukaryota > Viridiplantae > Streptophyta > Magnoliopsida > Asterales > Asteraceae > Flaveria > Flaveria ramosissima. The sequence goes on from CM046045.1 coordinate 4,077,330, forward strand.
TTTTCAAATGGATGTCAAAAGTGCATTTTTATATGGGAAAATTAAAGAAGAGGTTTATGTATGTCAACCACCAGGTTTTGAGGACAACAAACATCCTAATTGGGTGTATAAGCTTGATAAGGCTCTTTATGGGTTGAAACAAGCTCCTAGGGCCTGGTATGAGACATTATCAAACTTTCTTCTTAAAAATAATTTTACTAGAGGCACCATAGATAAAACTTTATTCATTAAGAAAGCAGGGCAGCATAATCTACTTGTTCAAATTTATGTAGATGATATTATTTTTGCATCCTCTGATCCACAGTTGTGTGATGACTTTACAAAGCTGATGCAACAAAAGTTTGAAATGAGTGCAATGGGGGAATTACAATTTTTTCTGGGTTTGCAAATCAAACAAAAGGCTGATGGAATTTTCATTCATCAGTCCAAATATACAAAAAATCTTTTGGAAAAATTTGATTTGCAAAATTGTAAACCCTGTTCTACTCCCATGTGCAACACCACACAACTGGATACAGATCAGAAAGGTAAAGTAGTTGATGAAACACTTTACAGATGTATGATTGGGTCCTTGATGTACCTAACAGCTTCTAGACCAGATATTATGTTTGCTACATGTGTTTGTGCTAGATTTCAGGCTGCACCTAAGGAGTCTCATTTGATTGCAGTCAAGAGGATCTTTAGATATTTGCAAGGCACTCCATCTCTAGGTTTATGGTATTCTACTAGACATTCTGGTAAATTAGTTGCTTTTTCTGACAGTGACTATGCAGGGTGTAAATTGACCAGGAAATCAACTTCTGGTGGATGCCAATTCCTAGGCAACTGTTTGATTTCTTGGCAGAGTAAGAAACAAACTTCAGTTGCTACATCAACTGCTGAAGCCGAGTACATAGCTGCTGCAAGCTGTACATCTCAGGTATTATGGCTTCAAAACCAATTGTTGGATTATGGCATAACTGAGACTAAGACCCCATTGTTAATGGACAGTTCTTCAGCTCTTTGTATTGTCAAGAATCCTGTCCAGCACTCTAGGACTAAACATATTGAAATCAGACATCACTTTATTAGAGATTGTTTTGAAAAAGGTCTGATTGATCCAAAATTTGTTCCTAGTGCTGATGAGCTTGCAGACATTTTTACTAAGCCTTTGGATAGTTCAACTTTCCACAACCTGGTGTTAAGGCTTGGTATGCTGCAGCTAGACTAAGTGACAACTACCGATAATCTCACTAATAAATACTGATGATCATTGGTAACCATGTCATATATAAGTACTTCATTTGTTAAAACAGCTGATGTAGTTATAACAGCTGATGAAATCACAACAGCTGATGTAATTACAACTGCTGATGTCAGAAATACAGATAAGTACTGATGACCAATGAAACATTTTAATGTGGAGGTCAGACTGAAACAGCTGAAAAGCTAAGAATTGACGACAACAGCTGATGAGCAATTCCTCTTCAGTTGTTTTTCAACTGCTGTTTCTAAACAACTGAAGCCACAGCTATGTCTTCAGTAGTTTACAACTACTGAAGACTACCGCTACGTCTTCAGCTGTTTACATCAACTGATGACAAAACCAATGTCTTCAGTAGTTACACAACTACTGATGACAAACACAATGTCCTCAGTTGTTTCACCACCTGCAGTCGAAAGTGTCCTTAGTAGTTTTATAACTACTGAAGACAAAATCAAAGACTTCAGTTGTTTCAATGTCTGACAGCTAAAACCAAGTCTTCAGTTGTTTTATAACAACTGATGATCACACCAATACGGTCGGTCGTTTCAACCTCAAAAAGTTCATGCCACGTCATCAGTTTCAGCAAATGATGACTCACCAAAAACCTTCAGTCGGTTCATAACCCTACCCTATAAATCCCTTATCTCACCAGAGTTTTTCTTACCTTCACTCTCAAACCTAACGTTCAAAAACTCTGCATTCTCTCTTCATCCATGGCGACCATGCAACTAAAACCTCGACACAACTGTGTCGCTCACCTTACTAAATCACCATTCTGGACCAAGTTTCATAACGCCATTGATTTAATGGTCCAGTCACCTTACCAAACAGCTTTCCTCATAAACCCCACCATATATGCCGAATCCCTTAGCCAATTCTGGACGAACGTCACTCTTGTCTCTGAGGAGAATGACACAGAGTCACTTCATTCGTTCGTCCATAACCAAAAGGTGGTTATCAATCCAGAGATTCTTCGACAAACCCTCAACCTGGATGATGCCACTTTCCCAACCAGCTATCCAAAGGGCACCACTGATCTATCCTTTGCCCACCATGGATATGAAGGCAATCTGAGTGCCTCTACCATATTGAAGAAACATTTCCAGGATGCTGAACGGCTTATCTTTCACATGGTAAATGTTTGCCTGGCTCCGAAGACTTCATCATGGGATCAAATGTCCACAAGGTGGCAACAGGTATTGTACTCTATCCTTGAGCAACAACCTTTAAATTTTTCTGAAATATTATTCTTAGAGCTCAAGGATATGGCTCAAAAACAACTTTCTAACCGTTGGATACTATATCCTCGGTTTATAATGGCCATAATTGAAAACCAGCTTCAAGCTGAGGGACTTGTTGGCCTGGGAGTCCCTGCTATGGCTGTATTGCCTGAAGTATACTCCCGGCACAACTCTGACCAATCACTCAAAATGGCTGCCAAGCTGCGCAAACCCACGCAGCTGGAACCCACAGCCACCACCACAAAATCCAAAGTCCCCACCAAACCAAAAACAAAACGTACCAAAACAGCTATTCAGGAAGATGAGTCACCTGAAGATGCTCCTGTACCACAAAGACAGGCAATACTCACTGGAGTTAACCCCCCAGTAGTATCAGAGACTCACCCAGCCACAGCCGCTCAGGATTCCTCTCAAAAGGAACCTGAAGCAACCAATAAAGGGGTACCCACAAATCTGGAATCTTCCTCATTTGAGGAGATTGCCATTGAAACTCACCATTCTCCCCAGGTGCATAATACCCCATCTCCCAATGAAAATGCCCCCCAAAGTCCAACACTTATAATTGCAAATGTGTTGACTCAGCTGCATGCCTCTCCTCCTCCCAGACAACCACTTAAAGGGAAAACCACAGATATGGAGGAAGAGGATCAACATGCTTCTGACAACCCACAGCACAGGGGTTTAAATGTTCAGTCTCCTAGTGTAGATACGGAGACAAGAATATCTAATGAGGCTGCCACCTCTTCTGCATCAGCACATGATCAGACTGAGGCTGGTAACATGGCTAAGACCTCATTAGAGGCAACAGCTGATGAAGGACATCGTCCTGAGGCTGGAAGTCCCCAGTTCCAAGAAAAAGGGGCACATGCTACATCTGGTCTACACCCAGAGCATGTACATCTTGCTACTAGCAAGAGGTCAGGTGATTCAGCATCTGCTGATGATGACCTGGGCTTCTTTTATGATGTTCTAGCCCAGAACACAATTCTTGAGGAAGAAGTCAGTAGACTACAAAGACTACTTGACCATTTCTCTCAAGAAGCAAGTCCATCTGATACCACCATACACCCACAGATGGCACCTTCACCTGAAGGTCTCCTAAACACTCACCCACTACAAACATTCAATCCACCAGCCTCTCCTTCTGGCACTGTTTCTCAGGGACAGAACCCCTCTGAGCAAACAGCTGCTATATTCCAAAAATCCCTACCTCTCATCACCCCAATGATCACTGACATTGTGATCAAAACCCTGGATGACAAACTTCCCTCAATTCTACAGCCACTAGTGGAGGAGATTATGAGCACAAGCCTTTCTACTACTCAAACCCTTGCAACCAATGCAACCAAAAAGGGGGAGAGTCAGTCAGTGAAAGACAAAGGGAAGCGCATACTGATAGAGAGAGACCAAGAGGAAGAAGAGATTGTTGAGAAAGAGACTGAGAAGGAGAAAGAGTATGTGAAGGGAGCTGACAATGATCAAGTGAGTGAAAGTCACAAAGACTTTCACATCACATACAAGAAGAGGAAGATAGAAAGGAAAGAAAAAGAACTCCAGCTTGATGAGATGGTCAAAATGGCGGATGCTACACATAGCAAATCTATGGACTCCATCATTGACCAACTATACAGACAAGGGTTTGACACTGCACAGCTTGACTCAGAGATTAGAAGACTTGAAGTTGAAGAAATTAACTCAAGATGGGCAAGCTATGATGTGCTAGAGAGAGAAAGACTGGAGATCATGATCAGATTTATTGCTAAGTATCTTGGAAGATCATTGATAGAGATTAAGTCATGGACCAGGGACAGTATCTTGGCTATAACCACCAAGATCTGTACGTCTGAAGCATATACAAAGGGATTAGTGATTGAAGCCTTAAATGAAGCAGGTGCTGGAAAAAGAAATGAACTAGCAAAATACTCCAAAGCCTCACTCATTACAAAAATGCTAGAACAACCTGCAAAACCCACAACTTCAAAATCACCACTACCACAACCCATTAAACCAACTCCTTTACCCTCAAAACCAACAGCCGATGATGCATCCAAGAAGAAGAAGAGAAGGATGTTGAGGCTAGAAGAAGAAGAAGAAGAGGATGATGAGGAGGAAGATAGGCTGCCTCTTTCTGCAGTCCTAACTTTACCCAAAGCCAAATCTATGCCCATCACTCCCACCTCACAGATGGAAACTGTGAGGGTAAAGATTGAAGAAGAGCAAATGCAAAGGCTTCATGATGAGGAGATGCTAAAAAGTATAGATAAAACTTATGCAGCCTCCTCATCAATAATAAGTATGAAGAAAGAAGCTCTGAGACTGTACACCCTCGCCAACACATTTCAATATCAGAAAGAAAAGGTGAGGATGTGGCCTGATCCTAGGGTGGCTCACAGAATTGTGAAGAAGGATATTCCTGCACGATACAAGGGCCAGATAAAGAGGATCGTAGATGAAGAGATCACAGTGGTCCTTGTAGTATCACCCTGGGAGATTGTTGAAGATTTCAAGAAAGCTTATGAGACTAAACAGCCACCCCAAAAGATGTTAGAGAACAGAGTGATCAAGAAGGGGTTAGTCTACAAGAAGCTTGAGAACTTCAAACAAAATGAGCTCAGTTTGCTACTCGAAGGTAATCATCCTGATGAGTTTGCCTACAGACAGATCACAACGGTTGAGCTCAAAAATGGCAAACAGGCCAAATACATCTTAGAGCTGTATGGGCGTGAAGGATTATTCGATGGTGAACCAGAGAATCTCACTATGGAAGAACAAATCATGTTTCTCAGAGCATACACCAGAGAATCCTACAGGCTCATACATGGGAAGTAAGTTTCATGGATGGGGGAACAGCTCAGTGTCCAATTCCCCAATACAGAGCTCCCATCCACACTTTGCCAACCAAATTATCAGGGACTTACTTCCAGGCCGGTGCTTATATGGGTCATCTTCTCAACTGATCAAGAAGGAAAAAGACCATTCATTTTGCCAACAATAAGTGGGACCTCAAATAAAGTTAAAGGTTTTGGCTGCATTGGTTCAGGGGGAGTTTGTTGGACCAAAAGAACCAATGAGCCGGATCAGAAAACCTTTTAAGTCCCACAGACGTCACAACAACTACTGAAGTCCACATCAGCTGAAGACAACATCTGAAGACAAAGTCTGAAGACACAAGTGTTGAAGACAAAGTCTGAAGACACAAGTGCTGAAGACAAAGTCTGAAGACACAAGTGCTGAAGACAAAGTCTGAAGACACAAGTGTTGAAGACAAAGTCTGAAGACACAAGTGCTGAAGACAAAGTCTGAAGATGTTGTCACAACAGCTGAAGAGGACTTCTTCAGTAGTTGTGACGGTTTGCTTTCAGTAGTTTTATATTTTCTATTTTCAGTAGTTTTGTAAAACGACTGAAGAGTTTGTTCTTCAGTCGTTGTAGCATCAGTAGTTTTCTTTTTCAGTAGTTTCATGTTTTATACTTAACACTTTGACATGTTCTCAGTAGTTGTGAACATTTCAGTAGTTTGTTAAGAATTAGTTATTTTTGTACTAAATCTGCTAGTAATCACCACCCCGTGATTACAGCAGTAATTGCACTCTATATAAGGAGTGCCAACCTTATTGTAATTATGAATGATTAAGCAATAATATTGAGCATTATTGAAACATTCCAAATCACAGAAAATATTCTCTCGCATTTGTTACAAATAACACGTTCTTGCTATAACTTGACTAATTCATCTCTTCATTCCGCTGCATTACACTATTATACCTCAAACTTGTGATCGCTGATCCTGTCAATATATGATACTATGAACACAAGCAAAACAAGGAGACATCACTAAGAACAAGAACAAATAAGTATGGTGTTCAAGGTTGCTATATATTGCTCTCAAGTTCTTTTACAAATGTTACAAATCATGAAAAGAAATACAAGAGCCTGAGATACTATATACTACATCCTAGAGCCGACCATAATTTGAAGGCCAGCTGGAAACATAAATCTAGACAACAAGATCAACGTAAAGTCAAAAGGCAGATTGCCTTTTGACTAGTGACTATGACATGTCGTAGCTCACATCCTAATATATTACAAAAATGATAAAAGTACATAAAGTTGAAAGTTACAGACTCTAGACCTCAATGTACAGTTGCAAAAGCATGGACCTTTTCACCAACTTATGCAAGTTGGTGAGTCTTCAGAGTTACAACGGAAAGTGGGTCAGCTTTATGCAAAAATACATCCGAGGAAAGCATATTCTCCTCTATCGTCGGAAGAAATCAGTCTTCACTTTATTGGCTTCAGAAGACTTTGTCTCTGAAGCTTCAAAAGACTTCATCTTTGGCTTCGGAATATTTTACACTTAGAATAATTTCTGTGCAGAGTGTAAAATTTCTGAAGCAAATTCTACTTAGTACAGAGTGCATGCATGCAGGAAGCACTTTGGTTGCATCAACCTTTCTATTAACCTTACAAACTCCCCATAGGTTGATACTACCAAAATAGAGAAGCTTGTTCAGCATTTGACAGTCCTCATTAGGATCAAGACCATTCCCTTCTTCATCATTTGGTCAGGATCCTTCAGACTCTCATAATATCTTCTCATGTCATGGAGATCATGCAGAGGTGGAAGCCTGTCTTGCTAGAAATAGACATCTTGACCACCTTGATCTCTAATAACATACCATCTATCTGGATTAGCAGTAAAGGTCCAAGACAAAATGGGTCTTCCAGATACAAGAGGTTATGCTTGAGTTGGAGTTAGTTGAGCAGCCTCTTCTTGCACTTCCTTAGGATTATCTAACTCATCCTGAGGTGTGGAGGTGGATGCCTTTGACTTCTTCTTTGATACACTCTTTGTGGCCATCATTTTCCTCCTCTTTGGAGTCTTTAGCTGAGAGGGCTGGTCTTGAGTATCAGGTTATTCAGTTGTACCTCTCTCAGTTGGGTCCTCTTTCCTCACAGATTGAGAAGGAAAGGGAGTGGAACCCTACTATGGAATAAAAGATAAAGTTGGCTGAGATGTAGCTCTAGGTTCAGGTTGTGTTGTTTGAATGGGTTCAACCTTAACCTAAACCTCAAGAGGAGCTTGGTTTGGTGGAGAATGCAAGTCCACAAGCTCTCCCTTTTTAATCTTTTGATTGAACACTCTAATGTGCTCATCCATAGTGGATAGAGACATTGGACCAAGCCTCCTTCTGGATAATCCATATAGTTTCAAGAAGCTCATCATCCTCTGCTTATTAGCATACTTCTTTTGACTCTTTTGGATGATGGCTCTTGACTTTATAGCTTCTTCTCTTATCTTTCTCTTAACAGCCTTTTGTTCTTTCATGACTTGTTGCTCTAACTGCTTAAGATACTCAAACTCAATGTATTCATATGAGAGGGGAAGAAGTGCATATGAGAGGGGAAGAAGTGCAGATGCCTGATAGAGACTTATGGAACTCAGGTTGTTGATCATGTTTTGTCTAGCAACCTCCTTGTCTACCTGATGTTGTTCAGTTGCCACAGCTTCTCTTTTAGGACTTTCATGAACTAGGATAGGGTAGGAGCATGTTTGTATAGCCTTTTCTGCCTTCTTTCTTCTTTAATCTTGAGTAGCAACTCTGCATCCTCTGCCTCCTTCCAACTCTGAGCTAGGGGTTAGGTCTATTACATTCACAGGTTCTTGTGTTCTTGGTTGAGTCCTTCTTAAAGGTCTCCCAGCTAGTTTTTCCTTGAGATAAAAATCTCAAGTTGCTAATTATTAACCCTTCTTTGCAAGGTAGTCACTTGAGATTCCAAGTGACTAACCTTGGAGACTAATAGGTGCATGTTTTGGTCAGATTTTGCACCTTTAGACTTATGTTCTCCTTATCTTCATCAGAAGAATCAAGGGGGATGAAAGAATAGAACCTAAGTCTTGTTCCTCATCACCAACTTATTGTTCTTGTCTGCTGGATTTCCCCTTCACACTGACAGCTTCAATTGAAGTGTCGATGGGCTTGGTTGCATGGTTGAGGTCTTAAGAATGTAATCATTTGCAGAAGTAAGAGCCTCTTCCATATGGACTTCCTGAACAGGTTAAGGAAGATCCACCTCAGTAGTGGGTGGATGATGTAGGCTAGACATGGGAGAAGCAGGAGTGCTCATCTCTCCTTGAGTAGGGGAGGAGAAGAGAGACTCATGATACTCACTAAATCCAGAAATCTAGGCTGGGAATTGGTTGGTTTAGATCAAGAGCCTGGGGATGGTAACTGTCCCCTTAAGGTTGTTCATTAGAGTTTTGAGACTCTGAGTGAAGGCTTAAGGTTGTTAGGCTTATGAGCTCATCAGGCTGAGCATGAGGAATCTCAACACTGATTATTGGTGAGATGAGAGTGGTTTGCTCCTCAGAGGAAGTGGGAGCTCCAGTGTCTAATTCCTCATGTATAAATGGTGATAAGAGGGACTACACAAGCTGAGTAGCTTGTGCAGGGGTTCGTTTGGATTTTCTTTGATAGGTGATGGTTATTTGTGGCTATGTGGGTTGGTGTGAAGTAGAAGGTGTGGGTTCAATACTAGCTGGTGCTGCTAGGTTGTCACCTTGAGCAATGAGCTCTAATATTTTTGGGACAATGGCTGTTTCTACCTCTGAGAAGCCACTAGTTGGCTTCCTCATAGTTTTGAAGATTCTGGGCTTCACCTGTCCCATTTTTAGAACCTTCCCTGTTCCCCTCAATTGTGAGCCCAGTTCACAGTTGAGAATGTGCTGGACATATCTAGGGAACATGTAGTATTCTAAGGAGTCAAGTTTGCAAGTAAGTTAGTATACACAAATTGTGAGTACCTAAACTTGACCCCCTGAACAATCCGATGAACTATGAAGGAGAGATCCTTAGGAATCTGGTCCCATTCTCCATGCTTGTTGGATAAGTTGTGTATGACCACATGGAGGAGGTACTTCCATTGAGAAGAGACCTTCCTTTTCCTGAAGGTTTTGACTATAAAGTCTCCTTCATAGCCCATATGTCCAAAGGACTGGTTAACAACATACTTAGGGAAGGACAAATCACCTTCTACATCATCCAGCTGAAGATGAGTGTTTATTGATGCTGGAGCAATAAAGATTGTCCTCCCCTGTACTGTGGCAGATAGTGCCTTCTCCCCATCCATGGTAACCTCTTGGCAGGTCCTCCAAAAGTCCAAAAGTTGATCCTCATAGAGTGGAGGATCAATGGTAGGGGAGGTGAAGTAGTTTGAGAGAGCAAGAACACGACAAACCTCTGAGAAACTTAGATCTTTCTTAGAGTTCACAGAGCAACTTTATTGTGTTGCCTATGAAGTTGCATGGAAAAATCGAGCAGGTTTCTGTGATTAAGGTTGGCCATTTAGAAAGCTTAGTTGTGAAGGAAGATAAGAGCAAAGGCGGTTTGTGGGTCAATTTAGGTTAGAGAAGGTTGTAGATGAAGAAGAAAGTGAAAGAGGGGGGAACCATTGGGTATATATATATGAAATGGATTTGAGACTAAGTTAATGTAAAAGGATAAACTTTGAAATCCGGATGTCGATCCCACCTCTGAAAAAGTGCCTCAAATGGTAGTTTTCTTGGAAGTCAAAAATCTTCCGAAGGTATTTTGTCTTTGGAAGTTTTGATAAAAGCTTCCGAAGCCAATTTGACTTCGGAAGATATTCCTTAGTTATGTGAAATCTTGCTTCGAAAGAAAAATTACTTAAGTAATTTATCTTCAGAGGCATATTTGGTTTCGGAATATATTATAACACAAAAGTTTTATTCCTAAAGGAATAAATCTTCCGAGGCATAATTGCTTTCGGAATAAATTTGTTCTTCAAATTTCTTATAAGTAGTTATCTGATTTGAAGACTTAATATTCTTCCAAAGACAATTTTAATGTCTTCCGAAAGAAAATATTTTCAAGATTTTAAATTTCTAAGGAATATCAATAGAAAAAGATTTTTTCCCAAGGTAAACTAGGCTTATGAAGTAGTTTGAGGATCATCCAGCCGTGTGTGCATCCACGTTGTGCGGATTAATGGATTATAAACTCGGTTGGTGCTATTTGTATGTATATGCGATGTGTATGTGTGTGTTCTGCGTATTGAGTGTGTGTGTGTATTGTGCGACCGTACGTGTGAGTTATATGTGTGTTTTGATGCATGTAGGTGTGTGGCAGTGTGTATGGATGGTTGTATGTATGTTGTAGTATGAGCATGAATATGCATGGTGTGCAATTGTGGTGTTGTGTGTTTCTTTGTTATGGGGGTTGCGTATATGGTTATGTTGGTATGTATGCCATATAGATAGGGTGCATAATATTGCTTAATTGTGAATTTGTGAATGCTCCAGGTGTACGTGGGTGGTGTGGTTGTTGACTTTATGTGTATGGTTTTCTGTAGCATGCATATAGTATATATATATACATATACATATATATATATATATATATATATATATATATATACATACATACATACATACATACATACATACATACATACATACATACATATATATATATATATATATATATATATAAGGTAAAGTAAGTGTGTAGTATATATATATTATGAAACATATATGTGACATATAACTATTTACTCATAGAATGTGTGAGTAATATATATTTATTCAGTCTAAGTAAGTGTGGTACGTTTGGGATGTATAATTAAAGTGTACAAAATGTACTTCTATACGTGATAATCAGATTTTTCGTATTTGTAGTGAATTGGTGCTTAAGTGTCCTTGCATAAGAACTGAAAATAAATTAATAGTTTGCACCGTAACCAAGTCGTGAAACGCGAAACCGTATAGATAAAGTGCTAATATTTAATACTAATTAAATATTAAATGTAATTTAGGTGTTCGAGAAAGTTAGCCAATTGTTCATTTCATTTAATATGTCGTTGTGCGTTCAAGGTGAGTTTATAGCCCTACTTTCATCCTATAATCTCTTTTGGGGGAGAGAAACATGCTGTTTTTCATAAACCATACAATACTTTAGATTAGTAATACTGCTTATGCTGGTTTACTATTGTGATACCACTACGCCTCATTCGGGCCGTTAATATGGTATTAGTGAGGTGATTGTTAGTAGATCTACTAGGTTTGACAAACCCCACCCGGGCTAGTCGTGCTAGCTTGACTGGAGGTCAAACGAGTGAATGGTTAGCCTGTATTACTGTGGTCTGGTATCCACAACCGGGGCGTTCATTATATTATTATTGTCAGCTTGGTCGTGAAATTCATACACATAGTGACTTGTTGTAGGCTAGCTACCTACTTATATGCTTTGATTACTAAATCTGGATTTCATTATTATTACTTATTGTTTTCCAATAAACCTGTTAACTCACCAACCTAATGTTGACACTTTAGCATGTTTCTTTCAGGTTCTTAAGCGAGCACGACTAGGATCGTCACATCATATCATTCATCATTTGTTGGGTCAACTGAGAACTTCTGGATTTTTCTGCATATCATATTTATTTGGTTTTTGTGCATGTTGGCGTCGTTTGAATTATAAATTAATACGCTTCTGCAACTACTTATATTCTTCATATTTAACTCTGATTTGGGAAACTTCAATTTAAGGGACAATTATGTTTTGTAATTGTTGTGTCGTTTGGTGTAACTAATGGCTAAGATCCTGGTATGTCACGCGCCTAACGATATTACCCCGTTTGTGAAAATTGAGGGTGTGATAGAAATAGTCTTGAATTAAAATTTAAGAAAATTTATTCAAAGTTAATTATCCCAATAGATGATACAAGATATTTAAATCTCTATTCATCAAAAGCTTCTGTGAACAGATCAACATATTCTTTATTTGTGTTAACTTTGACTAGTTTATCAATCCCTTTTCAAAGTTATCTCTAATAAGATGATACCTAATGTTGATGTGTTTTGTCCTTGAGTGTTGCGCGGGATTCTCTGTGATAGAAATAGCACTGTTGTGGGAGTCTCTTTGAAGTTGTATCCATAGTCTAGCATCTGATTCTGAATCCAAAGCACTTGAGCACAGCAGCTAGCAGTATCAATGTATTCAGCTTCAGCAGTTGATGCAGATACATAGGATTGTTTGTTGCATTGCTATGAGACTATCCTTCCACCAAGGAATTGACATCCCCCAGATGTAGACTTTACAGTCATGTTGCAGCCACCATAGTCACCATCGGTATAAGCATACAGATTGAAGTCAGAATTCTTTTGATACCAAAGGCCTAGTTTAGGAGCACCTTTAAGATATCTAAGAATCCTCTTGACAGTAACCAGGTGTTACATCTTGGGGTTGGATTGATATCTTACATAAATGCATATGGCAAACATAATATCAGGCCTACTGGCTGTTAGATACATAAGATACCCAATCATAGCCTTGTAAATATGTTCATCTACACACTCCGCCTTAATATTAGGCCCAAGGGGGTGATTTCTAGCTATGGGTGTCTTTGCAACCTTACATTCAGTCATGTTGAATCTTGTAAGTATGTCTTGTACATATTTTGACTGACTTATGAAGATGCCATTGTCAACTTGTTTCACTTGAATTCCTAGAAAGAAATTAAGTTCCCTCATGGCACTCATTTTAAATCTATTCTTCATCAGCCTCTCAAAGTCTTTGCAGAGCTTTGGATTAGTTGAACCAAAGATAATGTCATCTACATATACTTGAACCAACATCAAGTCATTTCCCGTTGCTTTGATGAAGAGAGTTCCATCTATAGTACCTCTCTTGTACCTATGTTGACAAGGATACTGAGATAGTGTCTCATACCACTTTCTTGGAGCTTGGTGCAGCCCATAGAGAGCTTTATCAAGCTTACAGACATAATCAGGATGATCTGGGTCTGTAAAGCTAGGTGGTTATTTGACACACACCTCTTCATCAATCACCCCATATAAAAATGCACACTTGAAATCAAGTTGGTAGACCTTGAAGTCCTTGGATGCAGCAAATTCTAGGAATATCCTAACAGCTGCAAGTCTTGCTACAGGAGCAAAGACATTAGTATAGTCAATTCCTTCTTCTTGTGTGTATCCTTGAATAACCAGTCTTGCCTTGTTCTTGATAACAAGTCCTCTATCATCCGTCTTGTTCCTAAAAACCCACTTGGTTCCTATAGTAGTCTTCCCTTTAGGAAGAGGACATAGATTCCAAATCTTTTGTCTTTTGAATTGAAGCTGCTCCTCTTTCATTGCTTCAACCTAACTTCCATCCTTCAAAGCTTCATCAACTTCCTTTGGCTCTATCTAGGGCAAGAAGCAAGAGTATAAACAAACATTTTTGTCATGGGTTTGTCCTCTTCTTCTCTGCCCTTGGTCAACATCTCCAATGATATTTATGATGATGTGTGACTTGTGGATTCTTAGTTGAGGGATCATAGCAAGTTGATTTGAGATATCCAAAATTTCAGAAGTTTAGATTTGGAAATAAAGTGTTTTCCACCACATCAGCACACTTATCAAGAGAAGCTTGATCCAATGAGTGTGTGACATCATTGATGTTGTCTTCCATGGAGTGGTTGTCAGCATCAAGAAACTCTTGATCACTGTCACCAATACCACTTCCTTATACATTTGAAGCTCCTTCATTTGAGTTTTGTGTCCCTGAGCTGGAATTTGTAGGCACCTCAGATGTATAAGCTTGATTTGTAATTGTTGTGTTGATAAGAACTTCATTTGTAGGGTTAGTTACCACTGGAGCTGAAGTAGTGTAATTGTTAGGTATTCTTAGCTCAAATCTTGGGTCAGGATCTCTTGTTGATAAGATATATGTGGATCCTGAACCATTCTCACAAGACTTGTTAAAATAGTTGGTAACTAAATCAATATCAAATAGCTAATCAAGACCAGAACCTTTCACACTAGGAGTGTGCTCATTGAAAGTCACATTGGCTGACTCCTTAACTACTTTAGTTCTGATATTGTATATTCTATAAGCCTTACCTTGGAAAGATTATCTAATGAAGTGTCCAACATCTGATTTCTTAGCAAATTTGGCTACCTGATCTTTGGTATTCAAGATGGTGCATGGACATCAAATGACCTGAGGAAACCAATAAGGAGTCTTATCGTGAGTCTTAACTACTAAAACTCTATTTTGCATATAGCAAGCAGTATTCATTGCCTCTACCCAGAAGGTGATGGGCAGTTTAGACTCAGACAGTATAGTTCTTGCAACTTCAATTAGAGTTTTGTTTCTCCTCTCAGCAACACCATTTTGCTAAGGAGTCCTGCTAGCATTGTATTATCTTGTAATACCCTTTTCATCACAAAATGTATGAAGAATTTGGTTTTTAAATTCAGTTCCTTGATCACATCTTATGGTCTTGACCTTGTGATCATATTGATTCTCAATTTTCAGAATGAAGTTCTTCAAGATCTCAAGAGTCTCATCCTTAGTTCTAAGGAAAAAGACCCAAGTGAATCTTGTGAAGTCATCTGTGATCACCAAACAATATGACGTCCTTCCTAGACTTATTACACTGGTGTGGCCAAAGAGATCCATATGTAACAAGTGTAAGGGAGTAGTGATGGAGTTTCTTTCCTTTGGCTTATGATATACATTATGTTGCTTCCTTTTCAAGCATGCAACACAATGGTCATCACTTGTAAACTCTTTCTTTTGCTTGTGATGGAGTTTCTTTCCTTTGGCTTGTGATATACATTAATTTACTCATGTTTTTAAAGTTTACATGGCATATTTTTTTATGCTAGAGGAAAAACTCATCACTATTTGCTTTAGATAGAAAGCAAAAAACTTCTCCTGAAGGGGATGTTTCTTGCAAGTCCATTTTGTACATGTTTCCTTTCTTGGAGGCTCTGAGCAAGATATGATCCTGAGTAATGATCACCCCAGGCTTGAGAACAATGCGCTCATGCTCATTGAAGAGCATGTTGTGTCTCTAATTATAAAATTGGGATACCCTCGGTAGATTATACCCAAGCTCATTGACAAAGTTTACATTTTCAATGCTGAGCTTACCATTTATGACCCTGCCCTTTCCAGTAATGTAACCTCCAGCATCTCCTCCAAAAGCAACTGGCCCTCCATCAATTTTTTTAAAATTTTGAAGCAAAGAGCCATTGCCTGTCATGTGCCTGGAACAACCACTATCAATGATCCATACATTTCTTTTGGTCTTTAGCTGTTCCTGCTCAAGGAGATTGTTAGTTACATTCGGAAACCCAAGCCTTGCTGGTCTTGGGCTTTTTAAAATGAGTTGACGACAATGCAACAGTAAATTGATCCTATGTTCAAGCTCTGAGGATCATCAGCTGTTGTTAATGAAGAACTTCCAGTCACGTGGTCTTCCTTCATCTTCCGCACCACCTTTGGAAGATTAGACTTGACCTTCAACACTTCAAACGTTTTTACAACTTCGGAAGTTTTGGAAACTGGACCTTCAGAAGATCTTGCTTTCACTGCAGCAAGCTTCAGTACTTCGGAAGCATTCCTTTCTTTTGAGACTAACTTTTCTTCCGAAGGAAAAATTTCATTTTCCTTCTTCTTTCTGCAAGGAAAATACTTCCCTTCCAAAGCAGGCTTCTTCTTGATCTTCTCAGAAGTTTTCTTCTGGATCATGTGGATAGTACTTTTAGAATTGTAAAGACAATTCTTAACAAGATGAGAAGTACTACCACACATGATACATTCTATTTGCTTCCTTCTGAGAATCTTCTTTTGAGAGGAAGGCTGAACTTGATCACTTTCCATCTCCACCTTCATATTCACAGATGATGTAGCAAGCTCCTTAGGGTGAAGCTTGCCCTTGGAGCTGGATGGTTCAGGCTGTGTAGCAGTGTTACACAGCTGATTAGCCTTCTTCTCTTTGCTGGGATGATTTGGACAAGAACCAAAACTCCTGGTACTAGAGTTCATAATTGAGTCTTCAGCCTTTACCACTTCAAATCCTACAAAGATGAACACTTGTTTCTACTTAGAGTTGAAAGTGGCCTTGATCTCTTGAGCCTTTCTTGACTTCCTCTTTGTTCTTCTAATCAAGTTCTTCCTCTTGGACTTGGTCATCCTAACTTCTTTTCTCTCCTCAGGAGAATAGTGACCCTTCTTAGGATGATCTTCCTTACTCTTCTCAGAATCATCA
This sequence comes from Flaveria ramosissima, assembly GCA_025215565.1. NCBI lineage: Eukaryota > Viridiplantae > Streptophyta > Magnoliopsida > Asterales > Asteraceae > Flaveria > Flaveria ramosissima. Next base: position 4,093,898 of record CM046045.1, read on the forward strand.
TTTACTATCTCCTATTCATCCTCTTCATCCATGGGGTCTACGAGGGGAAGCTCATCTTCACAAGTTCCACACCTTGGAGATATTACAGACAATAAAGTGTATGGAGGAGCTATCTCAGTAGATCACAATCCCTGCTTATTTTGATAACAAACTTTTGCATGCAAGAATGAGGATTTCATGTTCTTGAAGGTCTCTTCTTCAAAAACATATTTTTCTATCCTGGCTTTGCTGATCACAAGCTCAGCCTGGCATTTAGTTAACTTAGTGATGAGATCTTTGATCTGAGTCCTGTAGTTGGTATGTTCATGTTTAATAGTGAAAATAGTTTTCACTAAATCTTCTATTTTAAGTTTATAATCATTTTCAACTCTTTTGAAATCAGATTTTAAGATGTTTAAGGACTCAAGATCATATCTCATCTCTAAGTTATAAAAACTATATCTGCTAATTTTAGCAATACGTTCAAGTGTACAAAGATGTTCCAATACCTTGGTTTCTTCATGATCTGCCATTAGTGCTTGGTTTGGAGATGCATATTCTATCTGAAAGCTCCAGTCAAAGCCTCCTTTTTTAATAGCAACTGCAGCTTGCTGCTTTGGCTTCTCATTCTAGGTGGCTCCATCAGTGTAGTTTGGTCTAGTTTGTGCTTAGCCACCATTGGATCTTGGTGCCTTGCACTCTCTAGCAAAATGTCCCATTTGGTTATAGTTGTAACATTTCACTTTGCTTCTGCCCAGCCTAAACTTTCCACTGGTTGCATTGCTAGAAAACTTTCTTTTTGTCCTCTTGTAGAACTTCTTGGCTCTGTGAGTGAGAAGAGCCATCTGTTGGACTATTTCCATGTACTCCATATCATTTGGATGGATACAGTCCATGTTTTCAAGGGTGAAGAGAAAGTTGCATGTGCTTTCATCAGTAGACACAAAGGCTTGTGAAGAGTTTTCTCTTGGAATGGGCTTCCTTGGATGTAGCTCTCCCTTGGTATCTCCGGGAAGGTGTTGAAATGACCCTTTTGTGAGTTTTCAGGATAGCAGATGAGATGATGTTGTTGTTCTCTGCAATCCCTTTCAACCACATGAAGGGCTAAACTTTGCTGATTACTGGAGTTACCAGATTGATTTTGCATGTTCATCTCCATCTGTTACCGCTAAGGATACCATACAACTCAGTAAGAGTGAGAGTCTTAAGGTTCTTATTTTCTTGATAACAACACAATAAAGTGTCTATTGTCTAGGAAGAGAAAACATGAACTTCCTTACAGTGTCCCTGTTCTCAAGAGTTACTCCAACATCCATTAGAGTATCCACAATCTCAACATACCTAAAGTATTGTTGAGTCATGTTTCACCTGTCTTGTAGGTGAAGTTCTCAAACTGCTGCTTCGAGATGATTCTTGTTCTCTTTTGCTTCAGTGGACCCCTCATACATGAGCTTTAGTGCATCTCATAGTTGCTTAGCAGTTTTGCACTTCTTGAAGCCTCTGTATATGGAGTCTGGAAGAACACTTTGGAGGGCAATCATGGCTTTCTGATCTATATCTATATTCTTCCTGTCTTCTTTAGAATAGTCAGCTACCTCCTTTGGTATCATACCACCTCCAGTAGCAGCTGAAGAGGTGCTTGGTATGTGAGGTCCAAAGACAATAGACTCCCACATCCTGGAGTCTTGAGACTTGATGAAACCTTTCATTCTTTAGCACAAAGTATCAAAATCTTCAGGAGTGATTCATATCAGCCTTTGTAGAGCTGCCCTTTGAAATGTTAAGTGTTTTGTGAGACTAAGGGATTTAAGATGGTGAGATCTCACAATCAAGAGCCTGGAATGCTCTGATACCAATTGTAGGATCGGTTAAGTGAGGTTAATACAATCAGTCTCACAATGAGAAGAGTGTTAGAACACTTAACAGATAAGTAGGGAACCAGGATAGTATTTATGATACTAAGAACACAAGCAAAACAAGAAGACAGAAGTAAGAACAAGAACAGATAAGTATGGTTTTTCAAGATTGTTGTATAGTGCTCTCAAGTTCTTTTACAAGTGTTACAAAGCATGAAAAGAAATACAAGAACCTGAGATACTATATACTACATCCTACAGCCGGCCATACTTTAAAGGCCAGCTGGAAACATAAATCTAGACAACACGATCAATGTAAAGTCAAAAGGCAGATTGCCTTTTGACTAGTGACTATGACATGCCATAACTCACATCCTAATATATTACAAAAAGGATAAAAGTACATAAAGTAGAAAGGTACAGACTCTAGATCTCAATTTACAGTTGCAAAAGCATGGATCTTTTCACCAACTTATGCAAGTTGGTGAGTCTTCAGAGTTGAAGCGGAAAGTAGGTCAACTTTATGCAAAAGTACATCCGAGGAAAGCATATTCTCCTCTTTATTCGGAAGAAATCAGTCTTCACTTCATTGGCTTAGGAAGACTTTGTCTCTGAAGCTTCGGAAGACTTTATCTTTGGCTTCGGAAGATTTGGTCTTTGGCTTCGGAAGATTTTACTCTTACAATATTTTTTGTACATAGTGTAAAACTTCCGAAAAAACTTCTACTTAGTACAAAGTGCATGCATGCAGGAAACACTTTGGTTGCTTTGATTGTATCGGCCTTTCTATTAACCTTACAATTATTCATGTTTTGACATGAACTTTTTAACCGTTTTGTTTATTTTTCCTATAAGATTTAGGTATTGTCAGTTCATTTGCTATAATATGTGGGTTTACGTGAAGGTTTTTATTTTATTGTAGAGTTTAAGTGAGATTGGTTCTTTCACGGTACTATGAGCGGTAACGCACGTGAGTTAATACTAGTTAATATTAAGGTGAACAAGAAAATCAGTGACAACCATCTACTCAAGAAAAAAATAATGTTAGTTGTTTAATAAGTTAATTATCACATGTAAGGTATCAATATTATTTTACATATTGGAATGTTATAAACTACACATTTAAATTTAAAGACAATATATACAACTTAAGGGAGGTTAGTGAGTTAATGCTAAATGAAATTGGACTCTAACTTCTACTAATTAATCGTTTAGTTCGTAGAATTTGTTGATTAAGGAATTTCGTGTTTGGTTAGACTATAAATAGAATTAAAATGATTTTTTAATTCCTCGAAGTAAAAAAAATGCAACATTTCTTCAAAATAATGAAGGAATTCAACAAATGCAATTAAATTCTTCAACCTCCTCTCCATAACTCGTCATCGTCCTTCTCGCTCCACCATGAACACTACCAACTCCAAGTTCCTTTTAAAAAATCACAGTCCAAACATAATTACATCACAAATGTTAAGTATATCTTACAAAATTTAATTCATTTGAAAAACAGTGCTAAGTTCAACAAATTTATGTTTCAATTTATTTGAGACATTTATGTCACTAAAGAAATATGTAAACCACACATCTTTAAAATCAATAGAATGTCTAACAAAATATCTAATAAATTATGTTGTAGGTTTATTTTTAATATCATTTTAGAAGCATCTCAAATGGACATCAACGAATAACAAAAAAAAAGGTCACGTGCTCGTTTGCCACAAATATGTGCATTGAAGTGGGTCTAATATGGGCGTTTATGTTGGTTCATGATGAACTAGAAAGAATGAGTGGATGTGTTCAAGTGGAGTAATTTTCTCTTTCCTTTATAATTTCAAGTTTATATATTAAATATATTAATAAATATATAATAAATATATAAGTATTAACATATTTATTAAACTTTTTAGATCATAAATTACAAAAATATTTATATTTTTTTTAAGTTGAAAACTCTATAAAATAAGTATAATAACTTTTTAGATTATAAATTACAAAAATAGGGTGTATTTATTAAACTTGTTCTGAAATTTGAACTTGAAAACTTTATGATATTAAAAACTCTATAAAATAAGTATAATAGCTTTATTAAATAAAATAATTTATTAATAAACATTTAAGAGATAATATTTTATTATACAGAAATTGTCATGTAAGTTAATTGTAGAAGTTGATGATAATGGGAATTTAATGAAATTAGTGTTTTTAAAGCATATATGTTTTGCTAACATGACAACTAACTAACTAAACATATTTATGAATATGTTAAAATACTTCTAAGAAGCTTATATATTTTTGTGGTATGAAATTCCATTTTGTGGGATGCTTAGTCAAATGAAGAATAGAATTGAAATTCTTATTCCCTTTGAAGTTACAAATTTTAAAATGTTCAATATGCATTTCTAAAATATTTGATAAATATGTTAAAAAGGAAAGTTTATTTTTCTTTTGTTTTCTTTTTCGTATAATATTATTTATGTTATATCATGTTATGCTACATGATAGGATAATTATACTAAGTTATGTTACAACGCTTTATGTTAGACCATGGGTAATAGGGCATGCGAGGTGGAGGTATTGTCACGCCCCGAAACCCGAACAACACCATGTTGGGTGTGTTAAGGGGCATGATGGGGGGTAGAGTGATGGTGGTCACGAGTGTGATTTACATGTTTATGTATGAGGAGATTTTTTTTTGCGTTGATCATTATAACTACCAACTACAACATATTACACCTCATCATCAATTTATTATTAATTATCACAATTACCCAAACACAAACAACCATTTTCCTACGTCGCGCCTTTCTTGCATCACTATCACGCAACCATTACGGATGGCCTTAAAATTCATGTCATATCATATTTGATTATATTACCTTTAATCGTATCATATCATATTGTATCTTATTATACATTTTAAATTATATCATACAAAAAAAGTTATATATCTTTAAAGATATCATTTTATAACAGCCTATAAATATGGTATGTAACAACCACACAATACAACTTTTTTATACCTCACCTTATTAGTTTTATAGTTTCAAATAGCTTAATTTTGTATCTTTTAACTTAGAAGGTTTATCGGTGAGTATCTTTACATATCTATTAGAGTGTTTGTGTATTTTTTTAAATTTACTTTTAGGTTTTAGCCAGGCATTGATTTGGTTTTACTTGTTTTCACAACCAAGAATTTTATTTTTTAAAATTTCTTTTTGGTTCATGGTAATCATTCCGTTACTAATCATTTTTTTATGAAATTATATTTTTATAGTTTTTGCTATAGAATCATTATGTAGCAAATACCAGCTTATTATGGGTGACGTGAAGGTTATAATTTGGTGTTATCTTTTCTTGTAAGTTTTTAGATTACATGAATTTGACAATGTGAGACATACCTAATCACAAAAATTAAAAAACCAATTTTATGACCTTTTCCAGATCAAAAAATTTCATTATATGGTTATGGCAATGTTTATATTGTATGGTCACCCAACTTTGGTCTTAACATTCCTCAAGTTTGATGATTTGCATTTTCTCGAGAAAGTTTGGTCTTCTTATCGGTTGGTTCTAGGATTAGGAGATTCTAATCCTATGGCACCTTACTTTCCAAAACCTAAGTCTGCCATCTTGTTTTCATGTTCATGTTAGCGATATTAAATCACGATGCACTATGATTTTTATGAACACTTGAAGCCAAGAAACCTACAAACATGTAGTGTATATCAACTGATCAAACATGTTATTGAAATTGATTGCATGTTCGTATGCTTATTCATGTGGCAAAGTTGTTCAAAAAATTATACTTCACATCTTGATTTAATAAAGGGTTTTGTAAGCCATGAATGTGTCGGTAAATGGGAAACTTTTGCCTTTTGAAAGTTAAAAAGTTAAATGATTAGAGTTCTTTGAGTGTGAAATCATCGGTATGTCAAAAGACCAATAACCTTTCTCGACAAAATGCAAATCATCGAGCTTTTGTGCTTGTGGCTAAAGTTGGTCATGCAAAAAGAACACTACCCATTATCATCATGTATAAAATCACATGGTCTAAAGAATTACATGACATGAAAATTGGTGTTTGAGTTTTGTGATTCAGGTTGTTCATTCTACAACTTACGAGATAAAGATGAAGACTATTGAGATTTTCATGTCAAAGAGGAAGATTCCACATGAGAAACATTTATTTATTAATTCATAGGTATCTCAATGATAAGGGAGAATAAAAATTATGTTTATACATAAATGGTGGTAGTGTGTAACGCTTCACAAAACAACAGTAGATCTTAACTTGATATCGAAGTTTTCACTCGTCACAAGGTTCATTAGTTGTCATGTTTAATTTCATGATTATCATATTTACTTTTTCTTAGTTGTCAGTTGACGACAAATGGTTAACATCTCTTTTAAAACATGTTCTAACCTTGTAATGCACTTAATGATACGTCAATTTTCTCTTACAAAGTAATTTACCTCCTTCAATCTATTTTGTCTTATGCTTCACATGATATGTGTTGAATTGCAATTTCTTCTTTTGTCAAGCGGTAGTATTTTGGAGTAAATCAAAATATTACAAGCTAATACTACAACTATATAGAATTTCATGTTAAAAATAAACAATGACACGAGCAACATTTGTTCATTGATTTATAGGTTGCAGTGGGGAGAATAGTCATCATGTGATAAACATTATATTTTGTTATGTATAACATAATTTACAAAAACTTTATTAGATGTTATAGACTTTCTTTTCACCTAAAAATTAAATAATTACGGTGAAAGTTAAATCTATATGTTTATTTTGCATATGGACTTATGAGCTTTGAATAACCTTTTAGTATGAAACTAAGAATATATATAGAGTTAACATCCATTGATATTTCTCTCGCCTGAACAAGCTCCGTCGCCGCTGCTTACCTCCAAGGCCGCCGCTTACCTCCAAGGCCACCGTCAACCACCGCCACTACCTCTTACACCGCCATCACCTTAGATCGACGCCTACAACCGGTACCACTATCCCCGTCTTCAACCGATACCACTATCCCTGTATTCAACCCTTACTACAACTACCACCCTGCCGCCGCCAGAAGCTACAATCACCATCAAATTGAGGTCTTTCATCCACTCTTTTAATTTTCCCTTGTTTGACATCTTGGTTATAATGTTTTGCCCAATTTTGACATCTAGGTTATTATGCTTGTTATATTTAGTCTCAAGCTTGAATTTATACTATGTTGATACATGGATTTGTGCATTTTGTTGGTTTTTATCAAAGGTAGTGAATATATGAATTTATGTTTTTTAATACTTTTATTTGTTTAGTTACACATGTATAGATATTATAACCTAGATATCACTTGTATATTTGTAGATTAAAAATTCATTTATTTTCTTTTGAACTTCAAGAAAGACGCCTAAATATTATATTTCAATCAATTTTTATATAAAACATGAAAAAGGTTGTGTGTTTATAAGAGTTCTCGGAGTGAGTTCTTAAATGATCCTAACACTATGTATATGTATAGGGGAGGGTTCAAATGTTAATCATCTATTATTGCAATAACCATCTTCATTGGAGCTTTTTAGTAGTACTCGTGACCAACAGCTATCAGCTGTAGGCTTGTTGGTAAGGGAGAGCTTCAAGCCCGATTTCTACATCAAGATTGATCAAAATTATTATTCTTTTTTTGTTGGAATAACATCATTACACATATACAAGAATATGTTCTTTTATGAACGTTTGTAAATTCGTAAGTGGTAAAAAGTTTATACTAATGTAAGTTACACTTACAACTGTACAATTTAAAAATATTAGTGTAACTTACACTAGTGTAAACTTTATTACGTTTACGAATTACACATATAGATAACATAACCTATTTTGTATATGTGTAATAATGTAATTTCAACAAAAAATAATAATGAATTTAATTAATCTTGACGGGTTAACACGATTATCGTGATAGCATAGGATTAACATTTGAAATATATATATATATATATATATATATATATATATATATATATATATATATATATATATATATATATATACATATATATATATATACATATATACATATATATACATATATATACATATCTATATATATATATATATATATCTATATATATATCTATCTACATATATATATATATATATCTCTCTATATATATATATATCCATCTATATATATACATCTATATATATACATACATATATATATATACATATTTACATATATATATACATATATATATATACATACATATATATATATATATATATATATATATACATACATATATACATATATATACATATATATATATATATATATATACATATATATATATATATATATATATACATATATACATATATACATATATATATCACATACATACATACATATATACATATATATATACATATATATATACATATATATATATATATATATATATATATATATATATATATCATATATATATATATATATTATATATATATATCTATCTATATATATCTATACATATATATATATCTATATCTATATATATATTATATATCTCTATATATATATATATATATACACTAAAAGTAATGGTATTCCTAACAGGGATGAGAAGTCATTATCATGCATCACGTGTAACAAGAGGAAATGGTAATTGTATCCAGAAATTTTAGAAGCGAAATCGCATAACGATTGGACACGAAACCATATGAATGTTCTGCAAGAAAAAATGCATGAATATTGTGGAAGCAAAAATGCATGATGGTTTTGCACGTATAACAAAGACGCATGTTATATATTTGAAAATGCACACTTTACGCACAATTATGTATATGAAAACACACACTTTACTTACATATATGCGAAAGCACATGATGGTTTTGGAATGCATAATTGAAAATGAATAGTTATACATTTGAAAGCACACACTTTACACACACTTATGCGAAAAACGCATAGCTACGCACCATTGTTCTTCACCTTTACAAAAATGTTCTTTTAAAAAATAGTTATAGCAATACTATAGCGAAACAATTAACATAGATGCACTTTTAACAAAATTTTCCTACTTATTTCTCATATTAATTAATTTTATTAGTTAATAATAATACTACTTAACTTGTTTTAGATTTTTTTAAATATATTAAGAAATAGATCTTTTAATTAATTTTAATTCTAAAGAAATAAAAATTTTATAAAATAATAATATTTTTAAAAACATCAATATTTTTAAAAAATCTAAATATTTTAATTGGTTTTTCCATAAATAATTTATTTATAAACCAAAATAATTTAAATTGGGAGTTATCATAAGAAAATTTTTAAAAATGATTGTTTTATAACAGTTAAATTTGAAACAAAATGATTAAATTATTTTGAAAAAAAAATAGAAAAAAGTTGATATCATTGTTTTATACTTGTATTCCTTACTCATACGTGATTTCAGTCGTATCTTATTTTACAATATTGTTTTATGATTAATTAACTTTTATTATATTTTATATTTTATTTATTCAACATGTGTAATACACGAGTTTATTCAAGCTAGTAAAATATATGTGTTCATGTCCTATATTCTCACATTACACGAAAGGATATTCAAATGATCCCTCAATGAAGCATATTACATCATAAATATTAGACAGAAGCATTACCATCAATACCACTCTTGATTTATGTATCGACTGTGAAAGGGTGGACATGGAAACGTGTGGCAAGAGTTAAACCAAACAATAGAAGAACCATGGTCAATCAAAGTAACAATCAAACCATGAAGACCATGTTGTGTTGAACAAATTTTATGAATTGACTTAAGTATTTAACCATAGGAAATTAACTACGTTGATATACCTCATACCAAAATAAATACGTATCTCTGTCACAAGTATCTTTACACCAAATAAAATGACAAAATTGAGTTTTGATTTAATAAACAAGTAATAACTTAGATTTAACTACATAGACAATTGGCAATTGCACCTACGGGGTACTAGTATAGCTTTAGGCAAGAACCTACTATCGATCCATGAACATAATGGCTCTCAATACTAAACCTTTATTACTATCTAATTGATTAATCAAGTTTAGATTAGTGGTTATTGAAATGAACTAAAAACAATTAGTAAGTTAAATTAACAAAGCAAGGAAATAAACATGAAAATACACAATCAATAAAAGTTACCACTTGACTTCGACTCTGATTAGCATAGCAATACCAACTAGTACAAAGTCGACATGAGATCATTTTTTTACATATAATACATAGAAGTAGCCCAAACCTTGTCAATGGTATCTAAACATATAACTCTTTAAAAAGTTATAACGATAAATACATAATAGCCACCTAAAGTTATCTATGAGAACTTAATGATATACTTATAGTAATGTAGAAGATGGATTAAACTCCCATCAAGGTTATCTGATTCCACAAACATTTAAAAGTTAACACGATAAACGCATGACAATCACCTCAGCTTGTGTATGATAAACAAACTATAACTACCTTTCAATTCAAGAACATCAAACCATGATTACAAAGAAATTCATAACCAATAACAAGAGATATTCATGACATACACCGTGATTTTCTCAACGTAAGCATAAGGATACACATTTATATAATACTAGAAGGGTGCCCGTGCGATGCGGCAGGGCGCAATGTGATGGAGCAACATTTTACATCCGTCACGCGTTTATGGTGTTTTGTTATTTTTGTAATATTTTATAAAAATCTAATATGTTGAGAACAAGCGTGTACTAAAATAATACAAATTTAAAAGGTTTACATGGTTCTTAAAGTTCCTAAAATAATACAAATTTTAAAGGTTTATATGGTTCCTATAATAATACAAAGTTCAAATAGTGTAAATATTTTAAATTTTTATGTAGGTGTTAGTAAGTGTAGGGTTATTATGTAACTAATTGTAAGGGGGTAATCCGTATATAATGATATAATTACTATTTTACCCTTAAAAGTGTTTGTACCTTATGCGTTGAGCAAAGTAACTGCTCTTAATTTTAGGGTATCTTAAAATACCCCTCTCATATGCTTTATATATAGTATATATAATAAACATTTAACCTTCATTCACTACTTCTAGTCATATGTCACAAATTACAAACAAAATATGCAATCATATGCATAAGTATTAACATAAAATACTTACAACACCTACAAGGTTGAGCTTTCATCAAACTAGAACAAGCATACATAATCATTGGAAAAAAATCAAGTTTTTATCATGATATCAATATAAACAACACCAAATTTCATGTATAAATTGCTAAAAACACGCTAAGTTGTCTAATCTAAGTGCTAAGATTAGTTTAGCTCAAACACCAAACTCAAGAACATGGAAAACTAATAGTAGGAGAATATGTTCTTTTTAACTTTATAATGATCTAGGACTTATTTTGAATAATGTTTTCTACATATATAGTATAACTAGGAATATTTTTTATGTTTTTGGTCTGCATGAACAAGGATTTAAATTGTCTATAATAACGATGAATTTTGTGACATTCGGCATTTTTCAAGTTAAATCCATTAATAAAACTCTGTTATATATGTCAAGTCTTGCATATACGTCACGTAGTCACACACAAGTTGTCCTTCAACGTTGGTGACTTAACAAATGGTTAATATTAATTTAAATAATATTAATCAAATTATTATTATATGGTTATTATATAATTATGTGAATCAACATGCTACATGATATTAAATGAGTTATGTGTTAATGAATAGTTACAAGAACCATATGTTATTAAGGATTATGTGGTTTGATTAATATATCTATCTAGTAGTTTATGGGAACTTAAAATTTATAAAGTAAAAATTATTTATAAACATACAAGGGTAACTTTTATTAACTATTAAACTAAAGGAGTTTATTAAGAAAAAAATATATAAAAACCCAAAACCCTAATTCCCCATTCCCCCATGTCACGACCTCCCCTTCCCCTTCTCCCTTGTTTGATCAGCTCTCACACACACCATAACCCCATCGATTTTCGCTTTTATCGACCACTACAACACGTCAAGGAGTCTTACTTGTGATCAAATTCATGAATTAGGTAAAAATTATCATCAAAGTTCCATCTTTTTCATGAATTATGATTATGAACAAACCCTAGTTCATCCACTCAATCTAAAACTTGATATTAATGACACTAAAGGTTGTAGTTGGGTTAGATTGATGCTATTGTTGATAGTTTACATGAATTGTACAAAAAAATTATGATTTGAACGTGTAGCTCATAACTTACTATAAGAGGAAACTTTAGTTTCCAGGAACTTATGATTTTGATATCTAGTGGTGTTTGTTAGTCTATGATGTTGGTTATAGGATAGATAGATCTATATGAATGATAATCATGCACTGTTTTGTTTAGATTTGAGTTGTCTAGATCATAATCACCTAAAAGGAAACTTTTGTTAGTGAGATTATTGAAATTCAATGTTTGAGCATGCATGGAGGATAGGAACATGTTATAATGATCAATGGGGAATAATGGTATGTGTTTGCTATGCTAAATATGTTAGACACATATGTTAGTTAATTTTGGTGGAAACTTAAACTTGATGAACTTGTGAGAATAGGATGATTGAATTCATGTTCATGCAACATGATAATGTGGTGATGTTTTGACTAGAATAAAGTTGGTAAATAGGTTTACATGATGGATATTTGTAATTGATATGTGTGTGTACTTGATTTACATGTTAAAACTAGAAATTCTACTTAATTCAATGTTATACTTTGTATGTTATAATGTTAAGATGAAGACCATACACGCATGCGGATCTAAGGGCCCTACTTAATAGGATTGGCAGGGTTTAGTATGTGAAGTGGTAAGTTTACTTCACATGGCATGTGATGAGTGGTCTAAACCCAAGGTGTATCTAAGTTGCATGATAGTAACATAGGTAGTTATCATATGGGGAAAGTAGAAGTAATTGGTTATTTGATGACTTGAATTTGTTCTATTGATTGTTATTATGGATTTGTATGTGTTGTATGGTAAATTTTGCTTGTATGGAAACTTGCTAGAGTTTAGAATGCATCATATGCGATATATGAATGTATTGTACTTAGCTTATGAATGGTAGACTTAATAAATAGAAATGGTTACGATTTCACTTATCATGTTACCAACAGGTCAATTAGGTCAAACTTGGTCAATATTTCTAAAATGCAAGAATCAATAGGATTGATTGAGCACCTAGGGTTTTATGAACAACCCCTCCTGTATGTACTTACATACTCATATGTTTTAGGTAACTTGTGATGGGTTATCTCATAGTTTAAGCACTGTTTAATGTTCATGCATGCACATAAGGCGAGTTCATTGCCTCACTTTTATTTACTCCTTCTGGAGGAGAAAGCATACTTTAAATGCTTTATTTTGTAAGAATGTGTATGGCCTGTTACATAATGAAATTTCACCATTAAAAGCCCTTACTCTATTGGATCATTAATTAAGGTTAATTAGCAAAAAAAGATTGGGTAGTACTACTAGGCTTGACAAACCCCACCCGTACGATTGGAGGTCAAGCAGATGCAACATTGTTCTAAAACAACAAACACAATGTCATGACTTAGTAAGTCGTGATGGAAGGCAAACAAACAAACATAGTTGGTTTCGATCTCAAAAACACTATTGTTATGCTTATGTTAGAGACTAACTATCTATTTCCATTACACTTTGTTTATGGTATAACTTAATTGTTTCTGCTTGTATACAAACTTATGAACTCACCAACCCCATGGTGATACTTTATATGTCTTTCTTAGGTCGTTAAAGTTCCAGGTGCATATAGGGGCATAACATTAGTCACATGATATATAAACATTTTCACAACATTTATTATGACTTGCAATAACTATGGGTTCGGACCCGTTTTTTGCGCATTTACAATAACATCAAATGGATTTTAAAAATTTTGACTTACGCTTCCATAATGTTTAAATTGTAAATTCCAATACTTGTTTTGAAAACTCATATAGTGTTCTGTAAGGCCCCTATCCCGGGATGCTCACAGTTGGACAATCATCGCATATAAAACATAAAATATACATTTACATCTATGAAAAACATCGCACCAGAATAATTTAAAAGCATTTCATATATTAATGACTGCTTTTGCAAAATAATACATCATTGTTAACAGTTACAAAATATTATCATTTGCAATACATCACAAAAACGTCATAGTTATACAAATGGATGTCATCCCAAAAATGCCGAGTAGCTGCCCCGTGCCATCCTCAGCAACAATTACCTGCCAACTAGAAAATACAAAAAAGTCAGCGTTGCTGAGTGAGTTCTAGTTTTAAAATAAAATATACTTTACTTTCATTTAAAACCTTTCTTTACATTCAAATGTGATCAAGCATCATACGTACACATAGATAATAGCATTATTATCTTTCATCATTCGTTCGTTAACTTTCGTTCATTCATCATCGTACGTCATTGTTATCATTCACTTTCATTCCGGACCAATGCCATGTGCTATACCCCGAACATTGTGCACGAAGCTGGTTACTGGGCTTGAGGTCTATAACAGACCTCGAACATTATGCACGAAGCTGACTCCAGTACCTAGGGCAAGCGACAAGGATCCCATACGTATGGTCAATCACAAAGATTAGACCCCATTGTGCATCCTTCCGGGGTAGCTAACCCGCACACAGTTGAGCTAACACCCTTCATTGGGCGTGAACCTCCATACATTGCTTGCAAGAATTTCTTACATTCGTTCGTTCATTAATGCTTGCATGCATTATTTCGTTACGTTCCTCTTATCATTATCATTAACTTCCGCTTTATGTTACATAATACTTCTCGTTCATTTCATACTCATAACATGCAAGTCACGAAAATAATACACAATAGGAACGCAAGAAACACAACATGTACATACATAGCATCAAATAAACATCACATACCCTGTCACACATCATCATAAACATCGTGAATCACCAATTCACATTCACATACATATGCACAACAAGTACAAGTCATCATAGAACATAACCGACCCTCCGCGGGACAGCGTGGGTTCGGGGGAAACCCCTGATAGCGGGGTCCTAGAGGCAGTAGCCCCTAGTGGGGTCCAAGGGGCAACACCCCTAGCTGGGGTCGCGCTGCCAGGTCAGCGTGAAAATTTTTATCTTAACACTTTTGTATATCACATTTTGTTATAGAAAAATCGATCTTCCTGTTAAAACCTCTTAAAAATCATCTAAAAAGTATATTTGGTATGCATTTCTAGCCCCAAACAAGTTTAAAACCTTTAAAATAGGGGATCTAGAACTCACCTGGACTCAGTGAGTAGCTTCTCAATCAAGCTTTCTAAGCAAGGGTCACTCCACACAGACTGCAGATAAGTTAACACTCAAAGGAGTTAATTTATGCCTAATTTCGCTGCTAAACTCGCTGCAAGATCAGCAGTCTCGTTGCTAGTTTCGCCAGCAGTTTCGTTGCTAGTTTCGCTGGCATCTTCGCTGCCAGTTTCGCCCAACTTTCGTTGGAAAACCATGTCTGCGAAACTACCTGCGAAACTATAGTTTCGCAGGAACATCCATAGTTTCGCTGGACGACTACACAATTTCGCTGGATGAACACCCAGTTTCGCAGAATGGGCTGAAATTACGAAGCAACCCATTTTGACCCATAACTTCAATCTTTTACACCCAAAACATTGGTTTATCACCCAAGAAGCTATATCTAAGCTTTCTACATGTTTTATTACACAAAAATGTGAGTTTTGGGCGATTCTTTACCACTTTCAAAAACTCCAAGGCCTAGAATCCGGGTTTACATCAAAAGAACGATTAATTGATGTTTCTTACCTGGATTCTTGGTCTTTTCTTGTTGTTTGGATGCCCACGAACACCAATCTTCAATATCTTGATCAACCGAGCCTTGAATCACCACTTCTATCCACTTTCTCTCTCTACACTATCTCTCTATAAATTGGTGTTGAGTTGCAAATGAGAGTGGCTCAAGCTGATCTGTTTATATGTACCGGGCGTTCCCGGGACCTTAAACTCGTCGAACACATAACCCGCGAGGTCTACTTGGTCCATACTCCATCCCCCGCTTATTTTCTTTTAAATAATCCTGGCTAGGCCCATTATTATTAATTGGCTCGTTTCCACTTTATTCCGGGCGTTACAAGTCCACCCACCTTATTTAGGTTTCGTCCTCGAAACCTGTTAGTCGCTGAATAATTGAGGGTAATGCTGCCTCATCTCCTCCTAAACTTCCCAAGTGGACTCTGACCCCTTCCTGTGCTTCCACTGTACTTGCATAAGTGGAACCACTTTATTCCTTAGCCTCTTCTGCTTGCAATCGATGATCGCCACTGGTTGCTCCACATAATTGAGCCTTTCATCCACTTCAATGTCTTCCAGTGGTACGATCATATCTTCGTTGGCTAAGCACTTTCTCAAGTGAGATACATGGAATGTCGGGTGAATCCCACTTAACTCACTAGGCAACTCCAACCTATAGGCCACCTCTCCTACTCGAGCAATGATTCGGAAAGGCCCTATGTATCTCGGGCTCAACTTGCCCCGCTTTCTGAACTGAATGATACCTTTCCAAGGTGAGACTTTCAACATAACCCTGTCACCCACCTGGAACTCAATCGATCTACGTCGTTTGTCGGCATACGACTTTTGTCTATCCTTAGCTGCCTTCATAAAGGCTTTGATCCTTTCCAGCTTCTCTGTCGTAGCCTCGACCACCTCGACGCTCCCTAACCCTTTATGGCCAATATCACCCCAACAAGCGGGTGTTCTACATCTCCTACCGTATAGCATCTCATAAGGGGGCATACCAATGCTGGCATGGTAACTGTTATTGTATGAGAATTCAGCTAACGGTAAGTGGTTGTCCCAACTTCCTCCAAAATCAATGATGCATGCCCGAAGCATATCTTCTAGCATCTGAATAGTCCTTTCCGACTTACCATCCGTCTGAGGATGATAAGCCGTGCTACCGTGTAACCTCATCCCCATAGCATCATGGAATTTCTTCCAAAATTTGGATGTAAACCGGGTGTCACGATTAGAAACAATAGACACCGGCACACCATGACGAGTTACAATCTCCTTGATGAATAGATCCGCTAATCTTTCAGAGGAATACGTCTCGCGGATCGGTAGGAAGTGAGCACTCTTCGTCAAACGATCGAGTATCACCCATATGGCATCATACCCTTTCACGGTATGCGGTAACTTCGTGATAAAGTCCATGGTGATATGCTCCCACTTCCACTCGGGTATATCCAAAGGTTAGATCTTCCCGTATGGCTTCTGATGCCCCACCTTCACTTGTAAGCAAGTAAGGCACTTACTCACGTACTCCACTACCTCACGCTTCATACCCGCCACCAATAATCTTTCTTCATGTCTTGATACATTTTCATAGCACCAGGATGAACGGAGTACCGAGTCTTATGAGCCTCATCCATTATCTTCCCACGTAAATCCCCATAACGAGGAATCCACATCTGTCTGAATCGAGTTCTAACACCGAGAGTGGTTTCACCCAACTCCTTGACTAGACATCCCATCCTTTCGGAGATAAGATGATCTTCCTTCAATGCCTCATCTTGAAACTCCTTGACCTGCTTCATCACATCGGAGGTCATAATCAATTGGTAAGCCTTTACCCGAATTGGTTTAGGCCTCTCCTTTCGGCTAAGGGCATCCGCCACTACGTTGGCTTTGCCCGGATGGTAATGGATCTCGCAATCATAATCCTTTATGAGCTCCAACCATCGCCTCTGCCTCATATTCAAATCCTTCTGCTCAAAGAAGTACTTCAAGCTTTTGTGATCAGTGAATATGGTGCACTTTGTCCCGTACAGGTAGTGCTCTAAATCTTTAATGCAAAGACCACAGCTGCTAACTCCAAGTCATGAGTAGGATAGTTAACCTCATGAACTTTCAATTTCGGGATGCGTATGCTATAACCTTTCCTCGCTGCATCAGTATGCAACCCAACCCCGAGTAAGAAGCATTTGAATAGACCACCAAATCCTCGCTTCCTTCAGGTAATGACAAGACAGGAGCTTGACTCAACCTTGCCTTTAACTCCTCAAAAGCCTTCTCCTGATCCTGAACGTATATAAACTTCACCTCCTTACGGGTCAGCTTTGTCAACGGAGAAGCTATCTTGGAGAAATCTTGGAGAAATCTTGGATGAATCTTCGATAATATCTTGCCAACCCCAAGAAACTACAGATTTCAGATGGTGTCTTTGGAGACTTCCATTGCATCACCGCCTCCACCTTTGCCGGGTCTACCATAATCCCCTCGGGATTTACCACGTGACCCAAGAACTGAACTGAACTTCACGCAACTAGAACGCACACTTGGAGAACTTAGCATACAGCTTATCCTTTCTCAACGTCTCCAACACTTCCCGAATGTGACCGGCATGCTCTTATTCACTCCTCGAGTAAATCAGGATATCATCAATAAACACAATCACTGATTTATCTAACATCGGCCGACACACTCGATTCATCAAGTCAATAAAAGCAGCTGGTGCGTTAGTTAGACCAAAAGACATCACAAGGAACTCGTAATGTCCATAACGAGTACGAAAAGTTGTTTTAGGAATGTCTTGCTCCTTCACCTTCAACTGATGGTAGCTAGATCAAAGATCTATCCTCGAGAACCAACTGGCACCTTGGAGCTAATCAAACAAGTTATCAATCCTCGGTAATGGATACCCATTCTTCACCGTCAACTTGTTCAATTCACGGTAGTCAATACACATCCTCATACTACCGTCCTTCTTCTTCATGAATAAGACCTGAGCACCCCAAGGAGAGATACTCGGTCTAATAAACCCCTTATCAAGCAACTCCTGCAATTGCTCCATTAGTTCCTTCATCTCGATCGGAGCCAACCGATACGGTGCCTTAGCTTTCGGTTGGGCACCGAGCAACAAGTCAATCTGAAATTCGATTTCGCGATCCGGTGGCACACCTGGTAAATCATCTGGAAAACCGTCTGGGAAGTCACACACTACCGGTACATCAGACAATTGTGGTGTTGACGTATCCACATCCTTCACGTAGGCCAAGTAGGCACTACATCCACGTCTCGTGCACTTTCCCGCCACCGCCATCGAAATCACCTTCGGAATCGTAGTGACTCGGTCACCATAGATCGTCACTGAACTCCCGTTAGACGCGGTCAATCGGATCATCTTCTTTCAACACATGATATTCGCCTCGTAGTCCGCCAACCAATCCATTCCTAGGACTACATCGAAACCACCTAAGGTCATCACGAACAGTCTAACAGGAAACTTATGACCTTCTAATTTTATGTCACAACCTTCTATCATCTCAGAAATCTTGGTAGACTTACCTATGACAGTTTCTACATCAAAGGGCTCACAAATACTTCTACTCCTAATGGGCAACTTAGCACAAAAGGTAGCAGAAATGAAACTCCTACTAGCACCAGAGTCAAATAACACGGAGGCAAGAGTTTGGTTTACTAGAAACGTACCTGACACTACATTGGGGTCCGTCCTAGCCTCCTCCTGGGTAATCGTGAAGGCTCTGGCGCTCGCCTTCTGCCCTTCACCTCCAGCCTTCTTTGTTGCCCCAGAACTTTCAGCCCTCGGCTTCTTACAGTCCTTGCTCATGTGGCCCTCCCCGCCACAGTTGAAACACCTCGCCACCTTGCACTCTCTTGCATATGGCCAGGCTTCCCACACTTGAAGCACACGTTCAGTCCCCACCTACACTCTCTGGTATGCTCCTTTCCACACCTGCCACACCTCTTTATCCCCGCACCGGATGTGACCACACGTCGGTCATCCACCCGCGCACTCTTGTTATTTAACGGGGCACCTCCCCGTCCAAATCTCTTCCCGTTCCAATTCCGGTCACCACCACTCTTCTTGCTCACTTCAGCATCCACCGCCTCCCTCTCATCATACAGCCTTCCCGCCAGATCAACCACCGACCTTAACGTATTGGCCGGGCGGCGATCATGTGCTTGCGGATGTCCGCCGCAAGCCCTAGATGTACCTCTTAATCTTTCGTGACACAGGTGTCACCTGATCCGACACCAGCCGTGCCATCTCATTGAATTTGGTGGTGTACTGTTGATGTGTCATGGTTCCCGCCTCCAGCTGCAGGAACTCCCTCTCAACCTTGTCGAGCTCTCGATGAGGACAGAACTCCTCAATCACCAACTTCTTCAACTCATTCCACCTCATCCTCCCAATTGCCCTACTGCCCTTAGCCAGGACAATATTGTCCCACCAACACAAGGCCGAGTCCACGAATGAGTGGGTTGCGAACTTCACCTTCTGGTCTTCCCGGCACTCGCTGATATCAAGTACTGCCTCCATCTCTCTCACCCATCGGTGAGCAGCAGCAGCAGTGCCATTGCCATCGAAAGTAGGGGGCTTGCATATTTGAAATGCCCCGTAGTTACAGCCTCATGCAGCTTCTTGCACAGGCTCCTCTTCCTCTTCCTCCCCTTCACTAGAAACAACCGTCTCGGTCTCCGGTTGTTCCCTTCCCCTGCGGGTCTCCTCCTTTCCTTCCTCTCTCCTTCCCTCACAGCCTTAATCACCTCGGTCACCACAGATGGCAGGATCGTCTGCATGACCTGGTGAACTTCCTCCACCACGGCCTCCTTCAGTGAGGCCCTTAGGTTAGCACTCTCGTCACCACCCTCCGGATGAGGGTCTCGGGCTCCTCATGAACCACCTCTTCAGTCGTGGGCCTTCCTCTTATGACCCGTGGTCCAACACCACATCCAACACGGCCTCCGCCTCGAGAAGCCTTAGAAGATCTACCTCCAGCCATCCTCTAACACACTATGAGATCCAAACACCAACACGGTCATTCAAGGTAATAGCTCAGTTTATGTCAAGTATAGTAAGTCCCTAATTACAATGGCCAGTTGTGATTAGCCACTTACTTTACTCTTCATACCCCAAGCATTTCCTATCCTGACTACATCAGTATCTAAATCTACTAAAAAGCACATAAACCACATAACATGCGCACGTAATACTGGTTATCACTAAAAAAAATACCTGATGGCACACAACTAATCGGACTAGAATCCCTTCCATTTTGTCCCATTCTCAGTTTAAGTTTAGGTTTGTTTTGAAAATTTACCCGTTTCACTTAAACTTTGGCTCTGATACCAACTTGTAAGGCCCCGATCCCGGGACGCTCACAGTTGGACAATCATCGCACATAAACATAAAATGTACATTTACATCTATGAAAAACATCGCAGCGAAATAATTTAAAACATTTCATATATTAATGACTGCTTTTGCAAAATAATACATCATTGTTAACAGTTACAAAATATTATCGTTTGCATTACATCACAAAAACGTCATAGTTATACAAATGCAAGCCATCCCAAAAATGCCGAGTAGTTGCGCCGTGCCATCCTCAGCAACAATTACCTGCCAACTGGAAAATACATAAAAGTCAGCGTTGCTGAGTGAGTTTTAGTTTTAAAATAAAATATACTTTACTTTCATTTAAAACCTTCCTTTACATTCACACGTGATCAAACATCATACGTACACATAGATAATAGCATTATTATCTTTCATCATTCATTCGTTAACTTTCGTTCCGTCATCGTTATCATTCATTTTCATTCCGACCAATGTCATGTGCTATACCCCGAACATTGTGCACGAAGCTGTTTTCTGGGCCTGAGGTCTATAATAGACCTCGAACATTGTGCATGAAGCTGACTCCAGTACCTAGGGCAAGCGACAAGGATCCCATACGTATGGTCAATCACAAAGATTAGACCCCAGTGTGCATCCTTCCGGGGTAGCTAACCCGCACACAGTTGAGCTAACACCCTTCATTGGGTGTGAACCTCCATACATTGCTTGCAAGACTTTATTACATTCGTTTGTTCATGTATGCATGCATTCATTATTTCGTTACGTTCCTCTTATCATTATCATTAACTTCTGCTTTATGTTACATAATACTTCTCGTTCATTTCATACTCATAGCATGCAAGTCACGAAAATAATACACAATAGGAACGCAAGAAACACAACATGAACATACATAGCATCACATAAACATCACATACCCCGTCACACATCATCATAAACATCGTGAATCACCAATTGACATTCGTATACATATGCACAACAAGTACAAGTCATCATAGAACATAACCGACCCTCCGCGGGACAACGGGGGTTCGGGGGCGGCAGCCCCTGGTAGCGGGGTCCTAGGGGCAGCAGCCCTTAGTGGGGTCCAAACGGCAACACCCCTAGCTGGGGTCGCGCTGCCAGGTCAGCGTGAAAATTTTTTATAACACTTTTGTATACCATATTTTGTTATAGAAAAATCAATCTTCCTGTTAAAACCTCTTAAAATCTTGATCAATCTAAAAAATATATTTGGTATGCATTTTCGCCCCAAACAAGTTTTAAAACCTTTAAAATAGGTGATCTAGAACTCACTTGGACTCAGTGAGTAGCTTCTCAATCAAGCTTCCTAATCAAGGGTCACTCCACACAACCTGCAGATAAGTTAACACTCAAAGGAGTAAGATTCTGCCTAATTTCGTTGCTAAATTCGCTGCAAGATCAGCAATTTTGCTGCTAGTTTCGCCAGCAGTTTCGCTGCTAGTTTCACCACCAGTTTCGCTGGCATCTTCGCTACAAGTTTCGCTGCCAGTTTCGCCCAACTTTCGTTGGAAAACCATGTCTGCGAAACTACCTGCGAAACTATAGTTTCATAGGAAGATACATAGTTTCACTGGAGGACTACACAATTTCGCTGGATGAACACCCAGTTTCACAGAACGGGCTGAAATTACGAACCAACCCATTTTTGACCCAAAACTTCAATCTTTTACACCCAAAACCTTGGTTTATCTCCCAAGAAGCTATATCTAAGCTTTCTACATGTTTTCTTACACAAAAATGTGAGTTTTGGGCGATTCTTTGCCACTTAAAAAAACCCCAAGCCCTAAAATCCGGGTTTACATCAAAAGTAACGATTAATTGATGTTTCTTACCTGGATTCTTGGTCTTTTCTTGTTGTTTGGATGCCCACGAACACCGATCTTCAATCTCTTGATCAACCGAGCCTTGAATCACCACTTCTCTCAACTTTCTCTCTCTACACTCTCTCTCTAGAAATTGGTGTTGAGTTGCAAATCAGAGTGGCTCAAGCTGATCCGTTTATATGTACCGGGTGTTCTCGGGACCTTAAACTCATCAAACACATAACCCGCGAGGTCTACTCGGTCCATACTCCATCCCCTGCTTATTTTCTTTTAAATAATCCCGGCTAGACCCATTATTATTAATTGGCTCGTTTCGACTTTATTCCGGGCGTTACATGTTCATTCAGAGTAACTAATGACTAAGATCCTAGATTGTTCACACGACTCACGGTAAAACTTTGCTTGTGGATTTTGAGGGTTTGAAAATTTTATTTCTACATATTTGAATTGTGTGTTTTATTTTAGCACAAAGTCACATAATAGAATCTATGAGATGGGTATTCCATAATAATAATGTTTTATACAACATCTCTAACAAATGTATGAAATTAGATCTCAACGATACAAACTATGGCATTGTCAACATGGAAACGTAAACAAGAATCACATTAAGTAAATCCAAACCACAAGAATTTTAGATTTCATGGTTATGAGCCCTTTGATCAATGTGAATCATGTTTGACTGGAAAGTTGACCAAGGCTCATTTCACTGGTGTTGGTCAAAGAGCTAAGGATCAGTTAGGCCTAGTACATAATGATGTATGTTGTCCGGTCAGAACAATGGTTGAGATGGAGAAAGGTACTTTGTTACATTTATATATGACTTCTATAGATATGGTTATGTATATCTTATGAAGCTTAGACATGAGACATTTGAAATGTTCAAACAATACTATAACAAAGTACAAAATTAGCTAGGTAAGAAGATTAAGATACTTAGATCAGATCAAGGTGGAGAATAACCTAGTCAAGAGTTTCATGAACATTTAAGTAAATTTGGGATCGTCTCACAACTCAATCACCAACAATGCTATAGCTTAATGGTGTGTCTGAAAGGAGGAACCAAATACTATTAGATATCATTCGATCAACGATGTGTCATATAAATTTTCCTCACTACTTTTGGAGTTTCTCTTTTGAGACTATCGCAAAATTATTAATCTTGTTCCAACTAAAAAGACAAAACGCCTTATGAGATTTGGCATAAAAATAACCCTAAAGTGTCCCATTGATCCCGTGTCAATAATTTGGTGTTTAATTAATATAAATGCTTGATTTTACATCATGATTATGGTGGAACGAGTTCAAGTTGTTTGTGTTTTGAATTATATGTATTTGGAGCTAAAGGCGGCTTATTTTGAATGAAAAGAAGCAAAACACGCAACTACAAGGACTGAAGATGTAAATATTAATACTTACAAGAAAATGCACAAATTTAGGAGTACTAGCGTATGATACGCCGGATTTGGGCGTATAATACGCCGGGCGGCGTATGGGCGGCGTATCAATGGGCGTATTTGATGAAAAAAGCAGAAAGTTGGGCGTATGAAAGCTGACTTAGGCGTATTATACGCCCATGTGGGCGTATGATACGCCGGTCCCCCAACTAACTTCCGGATTTTGTGGATTTTCAAGTTTATTTAAACCAAATCAACCCCAATTCGATCAAGAACTTCTTAGAGATGAAAAATGACAAACTCTAGGTGATTTTTGATGTTCTAAGGCTCCCCAAATTATCCACAAACATTCTCCATGTCAAGATTGAAGATTGAATGAAGATGATGCGTGGCTAGGTTCTCTTAATTGCTTTCGGGAGTACAATTTTTGTCAAGTGAGACAATTGGTATGTTTGATTAGGTTTTTGTAATGAACATGGATTGATTGAATGAAATTTTATGTTTGATTAATTTAAACAAGTTACTTATAAATAAAGTTGTTTGCTTGATTATCAGTTTTCGGTTTCCTTGCATCGTGAGCTCATTAAGAAAAGTAGGCAACGTGATATAAGTGAATCGGTAACATTGTGAATGAACGAGTCTTAAAGATTGTTTCTTTGTTGTCACTTTAATCAAAAGATAAGATCTTGAAGTATTGTTTCTTACAAACCCTAATTTAAAAGTATCAATTGTGGATCTTGCGGAATTAAAAACCCGGAAGTAATTGTTTTTCATTATTTAAGTTAATTAGTTCCAAAGTTCTTTGCTTTATGCAATTATGATCATTAATTCCTTTAAAGTTTCAATTTTAATTCTAAAGTTT
The DNA here is from genome assembly GCA_025215565.1 of Flaveria ramosissima. Lineage (NCBI taxonomy): Eukaryota > Viridiplantae > Streptophyta > Magnoliopsida > Asterales > Asteraceae > Flaveria > Flaveria ramosissima. The sequence continues at coordinate 4,119,077 of CM046045.1, forward strand.
GAGTCTTTTAGTTAATTGAGTCGCGTTCATTAAGCATTTTCCACATATTCCCCGTGGAGATGACCTTACTTACCCTTACACAATAAAGGTAGCTAAGATCGGTTATTTAATTTGTTTTTGATTGAGTCTCGACAACCAGATCAAAATGGCACTGTTGCCGGGGAATTGGTGCGCTTAGTGTTTAATTTTTTTAATTTTCTTTTCTTAAATATTTATAAAAAAACCCAAAAAGAGTTTATTTTTATGTTTTTCTTTTTATTTGTTTTCTTGTTCAGTATTGCATGAGATACTTTTGTGTTTTCTTGTTTGCAAGTAACCATTACATTAATGCATACAAGATTTTAAGGAAGGACCTCACCATTGCACTTTGATCCAGAAATTGAGAAGACTTTCTTAGGAAATCATGTGTTCCACAAATCATCAACTTCAAAGATTTCTCAACGTCATGGTAAAACAAGATCCGAAGAAGGTACATCATCAGCAACAGTTCAACGGATTTTCAATAGACTTTCAAGGACACCTGAAAGTAGCAATTCAAGAATGATAAATAATCCGGAAAATCAAGGAGGACCACAACCTAATCCACCTGTGGGAGATATCCCACTACCCGTGTTTCTCCACCTGATGATCCTCCACATCAACCACAACCTGTGCAACCTCAACCTCAAGGGCTGATCCCTGTGAATCAAGGGGTGCAAACCAACCTCCCCCCATGAATTTCCAACCAATGCCCAACGTTTGGATCCGTAATCCAACTTTTCAGCATAATGGGGAAGGTAGTCATCACATCAAGAGGAACAGTTTTTAGTCGAAGGAAGCCATCATACAGCCTATGTGGATGAGTGGATTGATGATCAAGTCAATATGGAAAGACCAAACGAACATGACTTTTAGGAATTATGGGGACCAACCGGGCTATCAAAACCGTCAACCAAATCAGGATCATGGTGGTTATGCCCAACCACCCATTTGCAACAATGTTGGCGGTCAACCATTTAATGGCATACCTACCAATCTGGGAGCACAACATTATGTACCAGCACATGGTGTGAATAGTCACTTTCGTCACGCCATTGCTATCAATTTGTCACCTATAGTCTCACCAACACAAAGGGGGCGAGCTTTTGAAGTCCGAACACAATGTTTGGGAATTCTCCCTCACTTCCATGGCATGGCAATTGAAGAACCCTATTTGCATATATCCGAATTCAAGGCATCTTGTAGCACCATTGGTGGCCAAGGCTTCTCACTGGATGAAGTGAAATTGGTCCTGTTTCAATTCACCCTTAAAGACAAGGCCAAACAATGGTTCCTAAATTTAGCTCAGCAAGTATTTACACATGGGTACAAATGCAACAACAATTCTTGGATGAATACTATACATCTCAAAGGACAAGTGATGCAAGGCGAGTCATTCGAGGATTTACACAACAATCAGATGAACAATTCCAGGAAGCTTTTCACCGGTTTAAGAAAATGCTAAGAACTTGCCCACATCATGGCATAGCTAAGTGGGAGTTGATTTCAGCTTTCTATGATGGATTATCACCGGAGGATGCAAGATATGTAAATTCCACAAGTGCAGGAACATTCACCTTGAACTATGAAGATGATGATTGGGATATTCTCAAAAGGATGAGTGTCATCTCCAAGAAATGTGCACAATCAAGCCGAAGGTCGAGGGAGTCAAGTGTGAAGATGGTGAATGAGCATGTGACCATGGATAGAATTGCAATCTTAGAACAAGAAATTGCAAGCCTTAAAGTTGGAAAGAGTGGTGTGGTGAACATATCTACTGAGTATGACGTGTGTGACATGTATAATGACATCGGCCATACATCAATCACATGCTATTTGAATGTGGGGAAGAGCAAAAATGTGCACCAAATACAAGGCCAAGGAGAAAGGAAGACATATGACATGAATTCCAATACCTATCATCCCGGTCTTAGAAACCACCCAAATCTTAGGTATGGCAACAATACCAACCAATTGAATCATCCATTTTAGGTACCAAATCAAGGAAGCAACCAATATCAAGGCCGACAAAAAGCTACAATCAAGGCGGCTACCAATGGAATAACTACAATCAAGGGAATTACCAACAAGAAGGTCAATACCAACAAAGGAATCAACAACTTTAACAAGAAACTTGTAAGGCCCCGATCCCAGGACGCTTACAGTTGGATCCTCATCGCACATAAAACATATAATTACATTTTTTTCCTTTCATAAATCGTTGCAGCGGAAACATTAAAAACCACAATCTCATTTCATCACAATGCTTTTGCAAAATAAAACAAACGTTCATTACACAATATCATTTTGCATTCATTACAAAAGCATTAAACATAAGGATGCCATCCAAAATACGCTGAGTAGTCGCCCCGTGCCATCCTCAGCAACATACCTGCCAACTGGAAACACATCAAAGTCAGCGTTTCTGAGTGAGTTCTAATTTTATAATAAAACTTACTTTTCTTTTGTAAAACTGTTCTTTACTTTCTTTATAAAAACATTCGTTACATACATATGTTCACACATCACACGTACACATAGATAATATCATTATTATCTTCATCATTCGTTACAATCATCATTCATCGTACATCATTATCTTTCACTTCTTTCTAGATCCTGTCAGGCTTTACCCTCTTCGTGGCACTCAGCCACGATTACTGAGGTCGAATGACAAGGACCCACTTCGTACATTATTATGATCATTCATTAACGTTCATTTCATACATTTGTTCTTTCTATCATTACTTTTCTCATTCATCAACTCACGCCATACTCCCGACTCATGTCCAAAGACTGGTACTGTGCCGGGGTCTGTACACAAACCCCTGATTCATGTCCGAAGACTGACACAACACCGGAGTACGCGATTCGTTTTTCTTTAATCTCATCTCAGTCTCTCGCACTACTCTCGACTCATGTCCGAAGACTGATACTGTGCCGGGGCCTGTACACAAACCCCCGACTCATGTCCGAAGACTGACACAGTACCGGAGTACGCGATCCACTTCTCATTCATCCGGATCCTGTCTCATGCAACACCCCCGACTCATGTCCGAAGACTGATACTGTGCTGGGGCCTGTAACCAAACCCCCGACTCATGTCCGAAGACTGACACAGTACCGGAGTACGCGACAAGGACCTCTTTCAAGTCTGTTACGACACAGAGTCGCTCACCTCATACATACGCTTGCAAGCCTTACAGTCGGTCATTCATTCATTAAATCATGCATTCATTCATTACGTTCCTCTTTTCATTATCTTTCACTTTATGTTACATAATACTTTCAATACATTCATTAACATACATCGCACAGCCACGGGAAGATAATCACACATAACAATAAGGAACATAATAAAATATAACATCATCACACATGACAACATCATACATACATAACATACTTCATGCACAATCACACGACATCAAACATCACACGAATCACGCGCATCGCATCACGCATAACTATATGGCATCACATGGCAGCATGCATCGCATCATCATCATCATCAGCTCATCGTCATAAATCATTAACATTTCACACATGCCCGTCATGACGTCTATGACCTCGAAAGTCAACTTACACAAGCCTACGGGAACCTCCTGAGTCAAAATCCATGACTGCACACTCCCTCGAAGGTCATATGATAACCCGTCATTCTTTCGGGCGTATGAACCCTACTTGGGCGTATGGACACCCTCTAGTCGCATGGCCTTCCGGGCGACTGAACACTTAGGCAAATGGACATCATGCGAATGGACCCTATGCGAATGGACCTATGGGCGAATGGACCTCCATGCGTATGGACTCTCAGTCGCCTAGCTTCTATGCGTATGGCCTTCAGTCGCGTGACTTCAGGCGCATGGGCTTCAGTCGCATACCCTTCGTGTGAATGAACCTCAGTCGCATGTGATCCAGGCGCATGGACTTCAGTCGCATAACCTTCGTGCGAATGAACCTCAGTTGCACTCTCCTTCAATCGCATGCCTTACAGGCACATGAACTCCAGTCGCATGTCCATCATGAGTATGGACCTCAGTCGCATAGCAATCGTGCGCATGGACCTTGGTCGCACGCCAATTGGCCGTTTGGCCTCCAATCGCACTCCAGTCGGTCGCCTATCCCTAGCTGATGCAGAATGCAGTTCATCCCGACTGCAGCCGAGGGTTTTTGGCCTCCAACCCCTTCCAGACCTCTTTTAAGCTCAAATCAACCATCCTAAAACTTAGGGGAACATACCACGACCCCATTCAAGTATAACCACGCAAGTAATCAAGCTCCAAACGCATCATACACATACACACATGCATAAAAACGGGTTTACACCCAAAAACTCGAAAAATGGATTTTTAGATGTGTTCCAGCCCCAAAATCAGTTGAAAACGTGTAAAAGAGAGGTCCTAGAACTCACCTTAACGATCCCGTCGAGTAGAGCTTCGATTTGACCCGCTACACGTCGATTTCCACGCTCGAATCCACCCGAACCAAGCTTTTCTCCTCTTTTTCTCCTTCTCTTCTCCTCTCCTCTCTTGGCTGAAAAATGAGAAGGATGGGGTGTCTTCCCCCTTTTATACTCCCACTCATCAAGTTTTCTCTCGTTGGCGGGTTTGGTCCCTTGACTTCAGACTTTATTTATTTTCTTCTTTCGTCGGCTTCAAAGGAAATTTCCGGGTGTTACAAGTCCACCCCCCTTAAATAGGTTTCGTCCCCGAAACCTGTTGTTCCTTGAACCATTGCGGGCAATATTGTCTCATCTCTTTTCTAGTCTCTCACCTGGAATTCAATCGCTCTACGTCGTTTACCCACACACGACTTCCTATCTATCTTTGGCTACTTCCATCAGGGCTTTGATCCTTTCGAGTTTCTCAGTCGTAGCCTCAGTCACCTCAATATTTCCCATACGTCATTTGGTGCTCGGCCTTCACTTGTAGACAAGTAAGGCATTTACTCACTTACTCCATCATATCACGCTTCATACCTGGCCACCAATAATCTTTACTCGTGTCTCGATACATCTGACGGTTGAGATATTAGTATATCCACATACCTTACATCGGCCAAGTAGGAGATACGTCCACGCCTCATGGATTACTAACCCATTCACCTTATGGTGTACGCCTATCCACCCAAGTCTGTCCTGAACGGTCTAGCAGGAACAAATGCTTTCTCAATTATATCCCGCAATCATCTAGGGTATCTAGGTAACCTAGTGGATTCATTAATAGCAATCTCTACATCGAAGGGCTCATCGATGTTCCTTCTCCTAACATGCCACTTACAACAGAAAGAAGTAGGAACGAGACTACTACTAGCATCGCATTCAAATCATAGATGCACAAATTTTAAATTACCAGAAACGTACCTGACGTCAAGTCGAAGTCCGCTCTAGCCTCCTCTCGGTCATGGCAAAAGCTCTAGCCTTCACCCTCTGTTCCCTTTCCTTGCACCGGAGCTTCCTGCCTTCGACTTCTTATAATCCCTGCTCAGGTGTCCAGTCTCGCCACAATCATAGCACTTAGCCGTGCGACAATCCTCGCCATGTGGCCTTCCTTCCCACACTGGAAACAGACGTTCAGTCCCCACTTGCATTCCCCCTCATGGACTCTACCACACTTTTTGCATATTTCTCCTTTTCTTTCTATTCTCTTCCGATCATCGTCCCTCGACGCTTTACCTTCATACACAAATCCACCATCATTGTCTCGCCTTCATTTCCCCTTCTTAACATAGGCTCGCTCCTCCCCTTCGTCTGTCATCGCCATCGCCCCCCGCTCGTCGTACAACCTTCCCGCCAGGTCAACTGCCGACCTAAACGTGCTCGGTCGGGCAGCGATCATGTGCCTACGGATATCCGCCGGCAAACCCTGAATATACCTCTTGATGTTTCGCGAAAGAGGTGTCACCTGATCCAGCACCAGCCGTGCCATTTCGTTGAATTTGGTATCGTTCCCGCTTCTAGCATCAGGAACTCTCTTTCAACTTTATCCATCTCACGGTGAGGACAGAACTCCTCAATCACCAGCCTCTTCAACTCTGCCCACCTCATCCTCCCGATAGCCCTGCTTCCCTCAACTTGGACAATGTTGTCCCACTAGCACAGAGCCGAGTCCATAAATGAATGAGTGGCAAACTTCACCTTCTGATCTTCCGGCACTCGCTGATGTCGAGAACAGCCTCCATTTCCCTCACCCACCGGTGAGCAGCAGCAGCAGTGCCATTGCCATCAAAAGTTGGGGGCTTGCATCGTTGAAACTCCCCATAGTTACAGCCTCGTGCCACCTCCGGCGCAGGCTCTTCCTCTTCTTCTTCCTCTTCGTCATCGGAGAAAACCGTTTCAGTCTCGGGCCGTCTCCTTTCTCCCGAAGGTCTACCCCTTTCCTTTCTCTCCCCATCTCTAACAGTCTTTATCACTTCGGTCACTACAGACGGTAGGATCGTCTGCAAGACCTGATGCACTTCCTCCACGACCGCCTCTCTCATCGAGGCCCTCAGATTAGCATTCTCATCACCGCCCTCCGGATGAGGGGTCTCAGGTTCTTCATGAACCACCTCTTCGGCCCTAGGCCTTCCTCTTGTGACCCGTGGTTTAGCACCACGTCCACCACCACCTCCACCACGAGAAGCTTTCGAAGATCTACCACCGGCCATTCTCTAACACACTGAAATATTCAAACACTAACACGGTCATTCAAGGAACAGCTCAGTTTATGTCAAGTATAGTAAGTCCCTAATTACAGTGGCCAGTTGTGATTAGCCACTTACTTTACTCTTCATACCCCAAGCATTACCTGTCCTGACTACATCAGTATTTAAATCTACCAGCAACACATAAACCATATAACATTCGCACATAATACCGGTTAACATTACGAAAATACCTGATGGCACACAGCTACTCAGATTGGCATCCCATTCCCTTTTCCGTCCCATTTTCAGTTTAAGTTAATGTTTATTTTGAAAATTTACCCATTTCACTTAAACTTTGGCTCTGATACCAACTTGTAAGGCCCCGATCCCGGGACGCTTACAGTTGGATCCTCATTGCACATAAAACATATAATTACATTTTTTCCTTTCATAAATCGTTGCAGCGGAAACATTAAAAACCACAATCTCATTTCATCAAAATGCTTTTGCAAAATAAAACAAACATTCGTTACACAATATCATTTTGCATTCATTACAAAAGCATTAAACATAAGGATGTCATCCAAAATACGCTGAGTAGTCACCCCGTACCATCCTCAGCAACATACCTGTCAACTGGAAACACATGACAACATCATACATACATAACATACGTCATGCACAATCACACGACATCAACATCACACGAATCACGCGCATCGCATCACGCATAACTATATGGCATCACACGGCAGCATGCATCGCATCATCATCATTATCAGCTCATCGTCATAAATCATTAACATCTCACACATGCCCGTCATGGCGTCTATGACCTCGAAAGTCAACTTACACAAGCCTACGGGAACCTCCTGAGTCAAAACCCATGACTGCTGTTGATGCATGTATGTCCCTAGATCATGATTTGTAATGTAATAGATCTTGTCTGTCTGATTATGATGTAATTGTAATTGATTAATGAAATGACACGGATTGTTTGTTATTTGTGATGTTTAATATTTCATTAATGAGTCGTGATTGAATTGATTGGGTTTATGATTGTTTGAATGGTTACACATTATGTTATATTAATTAAAACATTCAAAATTAACTTAATGAAGTTCTCATGCGAATGGCCCATGCGAATGGACCACACGCATGAATAACTTCATACGATTGACTCAATCGCACGACTGAACCAGGAGACTGGATCAGTCGTATGATTGACACATAAGATTGGCTCAATCGCACGACTGAACACTCAATCGTGCGAATGAATCAACCGCATGGTTCAATCGCACGACTGAACCATACTTATGGCCCAGTCGCACGATTGAACAATACTAACCTATAAATAGACCCAATTCGTGGAAAAACGTAAGCATTCATACCATTACGATTCCAGACGTACCCTAGCCGTCCAGAGACCTCCCAAATCGTTCTCCAAGTTCACAGAGCACATTAGATCGATTCCTAATCGACTTCTAACGTTAGATTCAATCTTGATTGATTCTTCGTGTGTTCTCACTGATTGGATCGCCAATCAAATAGGATTCCGCACTATTTGAGTTGGTTTAACATGCTAATCACTAGGTATTTCGTTCAAATACCAGGTCCCAACAAGTGGTATCAGAGCTTTGGCTCTTGATTACGTGTTGATTCAATCAAGATTGCATAAAAGTTTGTGTTTTTGCACTAAAAACGCAATCTTTGGTGTCAAAAGTGATCTTGGACGTTCCCTGCTCATCGAAGTTTGGTTTCTACGGACTTAGGCGATTAGGACTTGTGAAATTTCGAATTTTTACGGCTGAAACCCGTCAAACCTAGAAATTTTCGCAAAACAGCAGCTTCAGTCGCACGAGTGACCCATTCGCACGACTGGACTCCATTCGCATTGCTCATTCGCACGATTGGACCTAGTCGCACCCTCATTCGGCCGACTGAACCGTTCGTTCGCATAGCTCATACGCACCAGATTCATTCGCACGACTGAACCAATCGCCCAGTTCAGCCGCACGATTGAACCAGTCGCAGAGTTCATACGCACGATTAGACCATTCGCATCCTTCAGTCGCATCAGTGAAAGTTTGTTTGATTAGATTCTAAGTTATTCGCCATGGAAGATCAGATGTCAGCCTTTACTGCTGGGAAGGACTCGAGGATTAGAACCTGCTGTTGCTTGAGAGTGAGGTGGGTAATCACAATAAACCACCAAAGCTCTTGACTTTAGATGAGTTTCCCCACTGGAAACAACGTTTTGAGATCTACCTCAATGGAGTAGATCCTAATCTGTGGGAAGCCATTGAGATTGGTTATAGTACACCGGTGGGAGCTGATGGAGTTAAGCTAACGTTAAGTGGGATGACAGACACACAGAAAGTCAAGTACAATGCAGAGAAAAGGGTTTATGCATTGATCACTCAGTCTATCCCCAAAGACATATTCCACCAGTATTCAGAGAATAAGCAGTCCAAGAAACTGTGGGATGAGCTAGAGAAGAGGTATGATGGGAATGCTTCATTGAAGGCAATCAAGGCAAAGGAGTTAAAGAAGGAATTCGATAACTTCTCATCGATTGGTAACGAGAGTTTAGACGAAGTCATAGACAGATTCTACCACTTGATGAGCGAACTGCATACACATGGAGTGGAAACGACCATGGAAGAGAAAGTGAGCAACTTCGCAGACGGATTGCCTGATAAGTGGGCTTCATTCGTGTCTAACTTAAGACAGAATGAAATGCTTATAAAGCTGGATATTAATGACTTCATTCTTAAGTTGCGAGAAGAAGCACTAAGGATGAAGTACAGAGCTCAGAAGTCCTCGTACACACAAAATCCAGCTTTATACAACGCCACGCCTCAAGCTAAGACATCTGGAGCACCTCTCCAGACTGCTTTTGTGTCTAGCTCGTCAGGTCCTTCACATGCTTCTCCTTCTGGATCAGACACGTCAGGGTCGTCATGTACCCACTATATTGGATCAGAAGCAAGTGCTACCAAACTGAAGACCGAGAACCTCGGTAATGTGACCGTAGAAGTAGCTCGAGAGCATATGGATCTTTTAGCTGCAGTGGTTCATTCATATGATGGACTTGTTGCCGGGAAGATTGGAAACTGCCATCTGGCAGATGAGGACTACGAGCAGGTGGACGAAATGGAGCTTGAGAGGATGGATATAATGTGGGCCTTAGCTAGTGCTGTCCGAAGGGCGAAGAAGTTTGTTAAAAAGACTGGACAGAATTGGTAGCTACTAAGGATACCACATTTGGCTTTGACAAGAGCAAAGTGACCTGCTTCAACTGTGGAGAGAAGGGGCACTTCAAAGAGAATGTGTCAAGCCAAAGAAGACGGGTAATGGGAACCCGTTCTCGTCCTTTACTCGCCAAGACAAGCAAGCTTCCAGTTCTACTTCATCAAACAAGGATCCAAAAGCCTTGACTGCTCATGATGATGAAGGACAGGATTGGAGCTTTAGGTTTGTCTCACCAGGGGAATCTAACATTGCCAGTGTAGAGGATATTGATGATGATTCTGCGAGTGAAGGTGATCTAGCAGTTGAGATAGCAATGTCACATAGTGAAGAAACAACTGCAGCCGAGGTCAGTTACAAGCCAAAGGAGGAGACTTCCACGTCAGAGACAGAAAAGTCAGAATCACCAGAACCAGAGACATCTGATGCTGCGTTGATGGCTAACTCTTCTGAACCAACTCAGGTAAGTACTACTGACCAAATGTTTAATAATCATGCTTGTTCTGATTGTGATACTTTTAGGAATAGCATAGATGAAAATTTGCTAGGTTATTAGATCATAATGATAACTTAGTAAAAGATTTACAACTGTGCACTGAGGCTAATAGAGTACTAAAACAAAATGAGCATAGTTATAAAGAAAAGATAGACCTATTGACTAAACAGCTTAGGGAAACCGAAGTAGTTGCCTTTAACCAAGCAAATGACATTAGGTACTATCTAAACTCCCTAGAAGACACTAAGAAGCAAAAGGCAGTTCTAGAAGTAGAAGTAAATTCATTAAAACAGAAACTGCATAGTTGGACTAGTTCTTCACACATAGTTCAACACTTAGTGAGAGAAAGGAATAACGGGGAGGGATTAGGCTACAAAGTGGTTCCACCACCACCTGAGACCTTGATGAACACTAAGTCTAGACCAGTAAATAATAACCCCATCAAGGATCATGTGGTGACTACTCCTCTTGTTACTGATCCAGACACCTCATGTTCATCTACTGAATCTGGACAGAAACAAAAGGAGGCCACTTCAAAGGCAAAGGGTAAATTGCCTTGTGTTAATCTGGAAAATGAATTTGAAAAAGTTAACTTAAAGTCAGGGTCAAACAGAGTCAAATCAGAACCTAAAAGGACTTCAAATGTTAATTTTTCACATGCTTCAAGTCAAAAACCAGTTAACCAAAAAGAGAAAGATGTTAAACAGGTTAAAACAGTTAATTTTGTTAAACCAGAGAAAACATCAAACGCACAAGAGTCAAAACCTAAAGTGATTGATGTTACTAGAGTGTCACGCACTTCTCCACAAAGAAAGTCTACTCATAAAGTTGATAGCCGGTCATGCTACAACTGTGGAGAATGTGGACACATTGCTTCCTATTGTCCTTTCTATCAGACACCTAGGAAGAAGATTGATCTTCAGGACTCTAGACCTAGGTCTTCTAAGAGGAGTTCTTTGACTCCACCTAGAAGATCTAGTGAACCTAAAGTCCAACCTGTAAGCCAGACGACTGTTTATCATAAACAGGCCTTGCACAAATCTGGCTTATGGAAAGAAAGTCATCCTACGTGTCTGATACTGATGACAAGAAGGAACCTGAGCTACCCTCACCCTCTAAGGGTCAATGGGTGGAGTTTATGATGTGTGATGCCTCTGGGAAACCCAAGACAGTAAAGGCTTGGGTTCCTAACCTAAACTAATTCATTTACTTTGTATGTGCAGGGTGTTCGATACAGTGCTGAGACTAACACGTGGATTGTAGACAGCGGAGCATCCAGGCACATGACAGGAAATAGAGCCCTTTTATCAAACGTCAAACAAATAAAAGGAGGGCATGTTTCCTTTGCAGGAAACAAGGGAGGCTATATCACAGCTCAGGGAGAAGTGGGAAATCAGAAAGTTAAGTTTGATAAGGTGAACTACGTTCAACAACTTCAGAATAACTTACTTTCTGTTTCCCAAATCTGTGATAAAGGATTTAAAGTCATCTTCGACAACAAGAAGTGTTACGTGCTGAAGAAAGACTACATGATCCCAGAGGACCAAGTTCTGATGACTGCTTCAAGATATAAAGACCTTTATGTCTTGGATCTGTCAACAGCTGCTACAACGGATCATGAGGTTCAGTGCTTTCTATCTAAAGCTACTGAGAAGGATTCCATCTCCTGGCATAGGAGAATGGGACACATTAGTCAAAGGAAGATGAATCATTTGATTCAGAAGGATTTGGTAGAGGAGTTAATGTCAAGAACTTCCAACTTCCTGACTTTTGTGTAGCTTGCAAGAAAGGCAAACAGACAAAGAAGTCTCATAAGGAAAAGAAAGTTCATTCAATAGAACTTCCTCTTGAACTTCTTCACATGGATCTGTTTGGTCCAGTCAGTACAAAGAGCATTGCAGGCGACTTGTACTGTTTTGTGGTCACTGATGACTACTCAAGGTTCACTTGGGTAATGTTTCTGAAATCCAAATCAGAAACATTTGAGTCATTCAAGGAGTTAGTAACCACACTGGAATCTCTCTACAAGCTAAAAGTTAGACAAGTACGCTCAGACAACGGGACAGAATTCAAGAATCAATGGATGGAGGCATACTGCAAGGAAAAGGGAATTGTGCATCAATTCACTTCTGCCTACACGCCTCAGATGAATGGTGTTGCTGAGAGGAAGAACAGAAGCTTGATAGAGACAGCACGGACTATGCTGGCGGACTCGAAACTGCCTATCCAATTCTGGAATGAGGCAGTGGCGAATGCATGTTATACACTGAATCGAGTCCTAATAGTCAAGCGCCACGGAAAGACATGTTACGAGCTACTACAAAGACGCAAACCGAATTTGGAGTATCTTGAACCTTTTGGCGCGCCGTGCACACTTCTGAAGAAGACACAAGAAGGCAAATTCAGCGAGAAGGCGATGAAGGAATCTTTCTAGGATACAACATACCGAACAAGCGAGTTTACAACAACTCAACGGGTCTTGTAGAAGTGTGGTGTAATGTCGACGTTCAGAGATATACCACACCACCTACAGGCAAAGGACCTGCATACTTCTTCGATTATGATGGATTCTTCAAGTCCTTCAACATCCCTCTCTCTCCCTCGGATGATGAGTTAGCTACTAGGATGATGTATGATATTCTGAATACACCATCTAGCACACAGGGAGAATCATCTACTCAGTCAGGGGGAGTAGTCGATGACAGTGACTCCTCCTCTGAAGATGAAACTGAAGCAGATGACCAGAACAGTCAGGAGGAACAGGTTCCAGTTCCTGAAAGTCCACAAGCATCTACCAATGATGCACCTTCGACTTCGGAACCTCAAACTCCAACTACCTCAGATGCAGAACCAAATGTTCATAATCTCGGTTCTGAGGTGGCTGTTCCTACTACTCCAGGATCACGACTAAACGTCTATCATCCCCTTGACAATGTTATTGGGGATGTCAGATCAGGAGTACAAACCCGAAATCAGCTATACTCAGCTGATTACGCCTCGGTTATGGAGAAGGGTTACATTCATGATGGTGCTTATCGATGTTTTGTCTCGCAGGTTGAGCCAAAATATGTCAGTGAGGCACTAAATGATGAGGCGTGGGTGAGTGCCATGCAAGAAGAACTTCTGCAGTTTAAGAAGTTAGGTGTATGGACTCTGGTTGATAGACCTAAAGGTGCTAAAGTCATTGGCACCAAATGGGTACTAAAATGCAAGAAGGATGACCAAGGAGTCATTATCAGGAACAAAGCTCGACTGGTGGTTCAAGGTTTTCGCCAAGTCGAGGGAATTGACTACAATGAGGTGTTTGCACCCGTGGCAAGGATGGAAGCTATTCGTATCTTCCTTGCCTATGCATCGTACATGAAGATTAAAGTCTACCAATTAGATGTGAAGAGTGCATTCCTTCATGGGGAAATCAGGGAAACAGTCTATGTAAGTCAACCCGAGGGATTTGAAGATCCTTATCATCGGGATAGAGTTTACAAGCTCGACAAGGCTTTATACGGGCTTCATCAAGCTCCTCGAGCTTGGTATGAGAAACTCTCGACTCATCTTGTGAAACACGGCTTTCGCAGGGGAGTCATTGACTGCACACTGTTTATTAAAGAAAAGGATGGCGACCTACTGCTTGTACAGATCTATGTTGATGACATAATCTTCGGATCAAAGAACGAAGAGTTATGCAAAGAGTTTGAAGCAGTGATGAAGAAAGAGTTTGAGATGAGTGCTATGGGGGAGATGAAGTTCTTTCTCGGGTTACAGGTGGATCAGACACCTAATGGGATCTTTCTACATCAGACCAAGTATGTAGGAGACATTCTCAGTCGCTTTGACATGGAGAATGCTTCTGCTGCTGGGACTCCACTTGCTACGAATCACGATATACACCTGATGAGAATGGAGATCTTGTAGATGCCACGATGTACCGAGGAATGATTGGATCCCTCATGTATCTCACTGCCTCAAGACCTGATATTATGTATGCTACATGTTTATGTTCTAGATATCAGGCTAAACCAAAGGTCAACCATCTGATCGGGGTCAAGAGGATTTTTCGTTATCTGAAGGGTACACCCACACTTGGATTGTGGTATCCTCATGATGATGACTTTGAGCTTACCGCGTATAGTGACTCGGATTACGGGGGCTGCAAGATGAACTACAAGTCTACATCAGCAGGGTGTCAATTCTTTGGGAGAAGATTAGTTACCTGGCAGTGTAAGAAGCAGACATCGGTTGCATTGTCAACCTGTGAAGCCGAATATGTTGCTGCTGCAAGTTGCTGTTCACAAATCATCTGGATTCAACAGCAAATGCGGGATTACGGTTTAAAATTCTCATCTACTCCTATTTTTGTTGATAACTCTGCTGCAATTGCAGTAACTAAAAATCCGGTTCAACATCCTAAGACCAAACACATCGGTATTAAATACCATTTCATAAGAGACTGTTTTGAAAAGAACTTAATTGATGTGGTTAAAATTAATACTGATTTTCAACGCGCTGACCTCTATACTAAAGCCTTTGATAAACCACGTTTTCAATATTTGCTAGAGGTCAACGGCGTTAAAAAGAAAAATGAGTAATTCCTGATGATGAAAATGTGTAGTCCGATGTAGTTAGTTAACGTTTTTTTTATTTATTTTATTTGATTATTTTCGTCTGTTAATTTAAACTCATGTTATTTGCTGTTTATTAAAATCCTAATATAATTAAACCAGTAATGATTTTAGTATTTTAGGGGGAGAATATGTCAGCAAGTTAAAAAAAACGAGGGAGAAGGAGTAAATAGCTGATATAAGGTAGATTGTGTCTGTGATACCGATTCAATACCTTTGGAAAATGATAGTACACAGGAACAAATCAAGAGGGACTTTAAAATTTAAGTTTTGAAAAGATGCAAAAATTCAAAGTATAAGTCTGTGTAGCCTAAGCAATATAAAAAGGGAAGATGATAGAAAACTGGCAACTCCTAAGGTGACACAAAGAAAGTAGACTTAGAGGCTGCTAGACCACAAATGATATGTTGGTAGATTCAACACAATAGACAATTAGACCTGATTGGTGATCTCAAGATCAAACTAAGTTGTTCAACTGACTGTGGGCTTCCATCTTATCACTGGTTAACACAATCAACAATATTCCAATAAGGGGTAATGAGCATTTAAACGCCACAAATGTGTGCGGATGACCATAATTAGAGCAAAGCAAAAAAAAAATAAAAAAAAAAAATAAAAATAAAACAAATGCTATAAAGCTAATGACTTATGTTGTTGGTGCATTTTGTGCAAAATAAAATAAGCTGCTCTAACAAGGAGATAGGTTGTGTGCCTCTCTGCTGTGCGATGGCACTGACCTGAGGATAAGCATAACCTAGATATTCTAGAATTCATTGTTGTTTGCCGCCTCTCTGCTGTGCGATGGCACTGACCTGAGGACAGGCTTCTCTTTGAAAGCTCTAAGAATAGTCTCTTCTTGTAATAATACCCGTAGACCGCTCAAAAGCTCCCGAGGAATGTTGATTACCATATAAGTGTGGGATCCACGAATGTTAGTTGAAATAATTAAACCTAAATCAGTCACCAGTCTGTGTCAAAAGTCTGTGTATGGATTTAAGTGGACAAACATACTGACAATCATTGTGGCTACATTCTCAAAAGTTCAAATCAATGTGAAAATCTAAGAGTTTCAGTATGATTTCCTTAAGTTGCTAACGACTCTGGATGAACACCGAGAATTTGAGCATCAAAAGTTTTAATAACAAGTCCCAAATGATTTGACTTGCCTGTATGATTCCAAAATTGAATTGGTCCAGATATGATCAATCCAAGTTGAAGCTGTCTACTCCCGAACCAAATCCCGTAGATATCAATCTCTGGATTTATCTCTCACAAAAAGCCAAAAAAAACAAGTTTGTTTATGTAATTAGTTTAAAGTTTCTAAGTTAGTTAGTCGTTTTAATTTTAATTTTATTAGTGTGTCAGACTACATCAGGAAAATCAGAAAGGAATCAACTACAAAAAGGGTCATGTCTGAGATGACCACATGTGCTTTGAAAATTTAAAACAATCACGTCTGAGGTGATAAAGTGTTTAAAAGGATCACGTCTGAGGTGATCAAAATGTTTTCAAGATAAAATGATCATGTCTGAGATGATCAAAAGCTCATAACGTTAAATTTCAATTATTTAAAAGGGTTTTAAATGTAAATTGGTAAAAATGGCAGAAAATTAACTAAATGTGACCCATTCGCACGATTGGACCATGAGAATGGACCAACCATGCGAATGGCTTCCACTCGCACGAATGGACATAAGAGTGAGCTTTTCGCACGAATGGCTTGTCAGAATAGCCCATTCGACCGATTGGAAGAGGGCGAATGAGTCAGTCGATCGATTGAAACTCATTCGGTCAACTGAACATGCGAATGAAAGGCATGACTGAGTCAGTCGACCGACTGAACCTCAGTCGGTCAACTGCATGCGACTGGTTGGGCCAATCGTACGATTGAGCCTGAGTCGCCCGAATGAACTGGGCGACTGAGGCCAGTCGGCCAACTGAACCCAGCTTCAGTATTTAAAGGGCACAGTCGATCGCATTTCATTCACCTCACCCAAATCGCCCTTAAATCGCATACCCTAACGTTACGCTGCCAAAATTTTATTAGACCTTGTTTTCTCACCGCTTTTGATTCACTGATACTGATTATACAGGTAGACTGAAGTCTTATTTCACCGAAATCAGATGGATTGAAACCCTAAATTTGATTATTCGACTGTGAAACAAGAACCGAGACAAGAAAGCCCTAATAACCTATTAAAACTAAGCAAAACGTTAAAATTAAGTCAAATAGGTTATTAGTAATGAGAATGCGAGTCTACTGAACCGGTTATTTGGTTTAAAACACTTATTTTGTTGAAGGTTCGAACGATTGGCGACTGAACTATTGAGACAGGCGACTGGTCGTCCGGATGAACTCCAATCGCACGATTGAATCTTGCGATTGGGTCATTCGGCCGAATGAACCATACGATTGGCTCAGTCGGCCGACTGAACCATTCGCAAACTCAGTCAGCAGACTGAACCCAATCGCATGTCACATTGACCAGAATGAGTCTAGTCGCATGAAAGAACAGACGACTGACTTCAGTCGCATGATTCATTCGCACGAATGAATCAGAATGATTTTCAACTTTACACTTAGAACAGAATTTTTCATGTCTTATGTACTAATGGTTCTATGTCTTGTGTGTTTCAGGAAAATGGCAGAAAGATGGTCCATAAATCCAAAGCACAACATCTGTGCTCATTTGGATCACACCACCAGGAACGGGGCCGAGTTTACTGACATTATAGCCTTTCTTAGACGGTCCAGGATTTATAAGGCTATCTCCACCCCTTGCACGCCATACAGATCATTGCATCGGGCATTCTGGGAGAATGCCTCGGTGGACCGCTCCCGTGAGCCATACTGCATTAGGCGCTCTATATTGGGCCATGATATTGAGATCACTGCTGCCGACATCCAGAGAGTACTAGAGTTTGGGGACGACACTGATCATCCTACTAGACTACATCCGTTGACAGTGAGAGGATGCTTTCTGAGGATAAAGTACGCTGGGGACATCAACTCAGGTGTGCTCAACAAGAGCAACCTGAGCCCCCAGTACAAGTACTTAGCACACGTGATCCTCAAGTGTGTTGCATCGAGAAGGGGTGGGTTCGACGACCTCTCAGACCAGATCCAAAATGCCTACGTGGCACTGGTTCTGAACCACCCCTTCAGTTTTTCCAGCATGATATTCTCCTACTTAGTGGAGAACTTGGAGGCCAAGGGTAAAGAGGGGTTTTGCATGTATCCCAGGTTCTTACAGCTCGTCTTCAACGAGAAGCTGCCACAGTTGCCCAAAGAGAGTCATGACGCAGTGGCCTTAGAGATTATGGATGATACTACTCTGGGCAGGATGAGAGTTTACAGGGGGAAGCAGATAAAGCCCCAAGTGAAGAGACTGATTGGCCACCTGGCCAACGAGAGGTATGTGGCGCCAGGCAGACGCAAATGGCGTCATGATGACAGCGATTCTGATGATGAGAGGCTGCTCCTCCCAGAGATGGATTCTGATGATGATGATAGCGGCGATGCCGGGGATGATATGCCTGCTCCACCTAGAGGCACTGATTCAGATGTTATTCCCCCGGGGTCTGCCACTGCCGGAGAGGTTGCTGAGACGGCCAGTTTCCATCAGGAGTTCGTTGTTGGTGATCAGGAGGAGGAGGAGTCGGATGAGGAGCCCCTCACGAGGACTGTGGGAAGCAAGGTTGTTCCCACAGAACACGGGCTTAGGGTGGTTGGTGAACACCCTCGGGACTCCACAGAGACAGAGACTGACCCGAGCTATGCTCCGGGTTCAGTGGGCAGAGCTGCAGGGGGAGCATCCACTTCCACTGGGACTAGGAGGAAGAGGATGGCTCAACCCCACGGACTGAAGAAGAAGAAGCGTCGCCTGACCTTCGTTACCACTGCTGCCTCTACTTCCACCACCACAGCCACCACTACCATCTCCACTGACATACCACCCATCACCACAGCCACCACATCCACTACTGCTACCACAACCACCACCTCACCTACCACCACTGTACCTTTCCCATCCACCACCATACCATTTACACCTACATCACCTGCACCTGTTTACCGACCCATATTCACCACTGCCACTACCACCACCACCTCACATCATGCAGGGCCATCAGCCCAGCCATCACACTTATATGGATCTACTCTACCTCCCATCGGGGTAGAGGAGCAGCTGTCGGCGCTAAACCGTATGGTGATGCGCCTGCTAGCTGCAGATGAGGAGAAAGCTGCGCAGATTCGCCAGTTGACCGACCTGACTGCTGCCCAGTCTCAGCAGATGGCAGAGCAGGCTCGGGTGATAGAGCAGCAGACCCAGCTAATGGAAGCACAGAGAGTCCAGATGTCCCAACTCCAGGACCAGCAGGCCCAATCAGCCGAACGTATAGAGGAGTTGGAGACTACCAACAAGACCATTATGCTGAGGTTAAAGGGGTCAAAGGATGAGCCCTTGAAGATAAAGGAGGGTGATGGAGATGATGGAGATGGTGAAGATGACGATGAAGATGATGATGAAGATGAGGAGGATGATGAGGATGATGAAGAGATAGAGGAAGATAGGACAGAAGGAAAAGATGATGATGACGAAGCAGAAGGAGGGGATGCGGCTGCATCGGCCTCTACTTCTGGTCAAGAACGAAGATCGAAGAATCGACAGGACCAGTCATCTACCACTTCTGCTCCTCCGAGCGACGAGACCATGATTCAAGACAAAAGTACAGATTAGATGTCTTATGTATTAATTTATTTTTGTGTTTGAATCATGTACTGAAAAACAAATGTTTGAATGTTTATATATTAAGTTTATGTAATTCTGTTTGATTACTTACTAATGATTTATGTGTTGAATGTTTAAATCAAACAGATCCAAACTTTCAAAGGGATGAGTTTGACATTGCTCCCCTTCAACAGGTCAAGACTCAACTAACCATGATTCTTGATCTGCAAGGGATTGTAAGAAGGTCTGTGAGTTATACCCCTGAAGAAGGGGAAATAATTCATGACCTATCTAACGAGCAACTGGCAGAGATGTTCAGACTCAATCCTGATGAAATCGTCAAGGATGCTCCAACAGTTGATTCAACCAGTGATGAAGAGCTAAATGATGTTGATGAAGTTGAGGTTGAAGATATCACTGCAGAAGAGTACCCTCAGTACGCTGACAACGAGGGTAATGCGGTCCCCAATCTGGGTGAGTCCCTAGTCAGTGATACGTTTGAGGTACTAGACCAGATGGAGCAGGAAACCGAAAAGACCGAAGGAACAGCCCAAGCCTCAAATGATGACGTAGGCATTCGAAAGGCTGAGTGGGCTGCCTGTTTTGAAGAAGTGAGAGCCCAGCGTGTTGCACCAAAGAAAGATGCCTACACCAAGCTCTACAGAGTCAAAAAACACCACAAGGTGTCAGGCAGGATTATAGCATGGGCTTATTTTGATGATCTTAACGCGTATGCAGTTAAGAGGGAACAGGGCATAGAGTACTTCAGGTTTCCACATGATCTGAAGACTCTACCTGGTTTTGAGCTCAACCAGCTGGCTAAGCTAAAGCTGCTGTATGCTGACCCAAGAAAGATGTCAGACTGGTTTGAGGCTGCCCTGAAGAAGGAGTACCACACCAGATGGGTTAACTTCAGACCCCAACAGCCTACGAGGTATATAAGAAGGTCTGAGGTTGATGCCATTACTGGCAAGCCCAAGATTGTGTTGAAGTGGAGTCCTCCGCGCACTATGTCGAGAATCCCTCTCAGGGAAATGCCACAGGACTTCACTCCACACTTCAAATGGTGGTACTATGATTGGAGAACTGCTGAAGCTGTCATAGTTCTAAATAAAGAGGGCCAAATGGATACAATCAGAGTATTCGACCCGATGTGGCTAACCAACTTGTCTGCTAATGATGTCTATACATTATACAAGTGGCCACTGTTCTATGACACACAAGACATTGTACAAGCCCTCCAGTTCCAAAACGTTATACGACTCTGCTTTGCGTTTGAGATTCACGCAGGGGTCACCAAAGAGGAGAAGTACAAGAAGTATAAGGAGGTTATGCAGAAGACAAGAGATTAGATAGATCTAGGTCCAAGGGGGAGTTTGTTGATGCATGTATGTCCCTAGATCATGATTTGTAATGTAATAGATCTTGTCTGTCTGATTATGATGTAATTATAATTGATTAATGAAATGACACGGATTGTTTGTTATTTGTGATGTTTAATATTTCATTAATGAGTCGTGATTGAATTGATTGGGTTTATGATTGTTTGAATGGTTACACATTATGTTATATTAATTAAAACATTCAAACTTAACTTAATGAAGTTCTCATGCGAATGGCCCATGCGAATGGACCACACGCATGAATAACTTCATACGATTGACTCAATCGCACGACTGAACCAGGAGACTGGATCAGTCGTATGATTGACACATAAGATTGGCTCAATCGCACGACTGAACACTCAGTCGTGCGAATGAATCAACCGCATGGTTCAATCGCACGACTGAACCATACTTATGGCCCAGTCACACGATTGAACAATACTAACCTATAAATAGACCCAATTCATGGAAAAACGTAAGCATTCATACCATTACGATTCCAGACGTACCCTAGCCGTCTAGAGACCTCCCAAATCGTTCTCCAAGTTCACAGAGCACATTAGATCGATTCCTATTCGACTTCTAACGTTAGATTCAATCCTTGATTGATTCTTCGTGTGTTCTCATTGATTGGGTCGCCAATCAAATAGGATTCCGCACTATTTGAGTTGGTTTAACACGCTAATCACTAGGTATTTCGTTCAAATACCAGGTCCCAATAACTGCACACTCCCTCGAAGGTCATATGATAACCCGTCATTATTTCGGGCGTATGAACCCTACTTGGGCGTATGGACACCCTCCAATCGCATGGCCTTCCGGGCGACTGAACACTTAGGCGAATGGACATCATGCGCATGGACCCTATGCGAATGGAGCTATGGGCGAATGGACCTCCATGCGTATGGACTCTCAGTCGCCTAGCTTCTATGCGTATGGCCTTCAGTCGTGACTTCAGGCGCATGGGCTTCAGTCGCATACCCTTCGTGCGAATGAACCTCAGCGCATGGCCTCCAGGCGCATGGACTTTAGTCGCATAACCTTCGTGCAAATGAACCTCAGTCGCACTCTCCTTCAATCGCATGCCTTACAGGCACATGAACTCGAGTCGCATGTCCATCATGCGTATAGACCTCAGTCGCATGGCAATCGTGCGCATGGACCTCAGTCGCACGCCAATCGGCCGTATGGCCTCCAATTGGTCGCCTAGCCCTAGCTGATGCAGAATGCAGTTCATCCCGATTGGAGCCGAGGGTTTTCGGCCTCCAACCCCTTCCAGACCTCTTTTAAGCTCAAATAAACCATCCTAAACCTTAGGAAAACAAACCACGACCCCATTCAAGTACAACCACACAAGACATCAAGCTCCAAACGCATCATACACATACACACATGCATAAAAACGGGTTTAAACCTAAAAACTCGAAAAATGGGTTTTTAGATGTGTTCCACCCCCAAAATCAGTTGAAAACATGTAAAAGAGGGGTCCTAGAACTCACCTTAATGATCCCTTCGAGTAGAGCTTCGATTTGACCTGCTACACGTCGATTTCCACGGTCGAATCCACCCGAACCAAGCTTTTCTTCTTTTTTTCTCCTTCTCTTCTCCTCTCCTCTCTTGGCTGAAAAATAAGAAGGATGGGGTGTCTTCCCCCTTTTATACTCCCACTCATCAAGTTTTCTCTCGTTGGCGGGTTTGGTCCCTTGACTTCGGACTTTATTTCTTTTTCTTCTATCGTCGGCTTCAAAGGAAATTTCCGGGTGTTACAAAACTTCTACAAGTAATGGTAATGACAATGCAATCCTAGCGGCAATTCAAGACCTTGCAAAGAAGATGAAAGAGTTTAAGCAATTAAAATAAGTGCAAGAAAAGACCAATGAGACCATTTCCAAGCAACTAGGACAATTAGTTGAATAATTGTCTGGACGGGAACCGGGGAAGCTTCCAAGTGACACAACCAAGAACCTTCAACATCAAGCCTCAAATTCAAAAAATATGCACATAAACTCGGTTAGTATCATTCCTAAATCTGAGTATATTAATTATGATTTAACCCCTCCTCAAGTAGTTGCAATTAACGATAAGAAAAGTGATAAAGAAGAAGAAAGTGACCCGGGAGCACCAATTATTCCCATTCAAGTTGAGAAATTTAAAATCAAGCGGGCACTTTTGGATTCTGGAGCCGGTGCGAGCATCCTTCCGGGGAGCTTGTATGCCCAATATGACTTTGGTCCATTACATGAAACCGACAACACAGTGGTGCTTGCTGATTCAACATGGAAACAATCACGAGGAATGGTCAAGGATGTCATCATCAAGCTAGGAGAATTCTATTACCCGGTGGATTTTATGGTGCTTGATTATGCACCTGTAAGGACGAATGAGCAACCAAAGGTAATTCTAGGTCGTCCATTCTTGGCAAGGGCGAAAGCTCAAATCAATTTCCGAGATGGAATCATCGAAATGTCATTTGAAAATTGTAAGTTGTCCTTTAATGTGGTCTCAAAATCAATTACTTATGTGGGTAATAATGATTATTCTATAATAGATCCTACTAACGAGTGTGCTCCTCCTACTTCACATGTAAGTGAGGATATCACCAAGAAAAATAGTTTTGATCCCTACAGGTTTGAGCTTGAGAATGTGGAAAAGGAGGAGAATGTGAAGGTGATCCGCTAAGGAATGAAAAACCGATACGAAAGGTAAAGATGGGTAAACCACCGGATCAAGTGAAGTCAAGGGTCAAAGAAGAGATGTTTGACCAATACGAAAGCAAACAAAAAAATCTATCAAGCCGAGATAAGTAGTTATTTGAAGAAAAATTTGGAGAAAAGCACTCCGTACGACCACCATAAGTGGTCTCTGGTAAGGTCTGGCTAAAGACCAAAAACATAGCGCTTGCGGGAGGCAACCCGAGAACTTTATGGGTGTGTTCACTATAAACCCTCACGAGACTACAACTCGTCTATTCGGGTCTACCAAGGGGTTTAAAGGCTTGTTTCATACGCTAAATGCAACCATGATTCCTACGAAAGTTAGTTATACTTCTCTTATTAGTTTGTGTGTTCTTTGTTTTGCTTTGTTAGTTTAATCACACACCAGATGCAAGCACTCAAGTGTGGGGAGGTGCAAGTCAATTAATGAAGACTCTCACTAATGATCAGGTCTATGTACTCCTTCCTTATCTTGTTTATTCATTATCACCATGGTATTAATGTTTTAAAATCATACATTGGAGACAATGTATCCCAAGTGTGGGGACGAGGGAAGCAAAGGAGAAGAATGCCAAAAGTTGAAAAAATTAAATTTTTTGAACAAAGTGTCCTAAGTAAGATTGAAAAGATATAAATATTGAATCTTTATGTACAAATCATTAACTGATTACCTACTTAAGCATGGTTCTTGATTCTTAGTCATGGTTAGATTCGTTTTGATGCCCAAAAGAGGAAAAAGACTTTAAATTTATGAATTCTCTGCACCCATGCAAAACGCCTTATGAGATTTGGCATAGAAACAACCCCAAAGTGTCCCACCTTAAGGCATGGGGATGTAAAAATGTTTATGTTATACATGAATATCCGGATAAACCAAAATCCCATGGAAATTAAGTTGTTTTAGCCGGATACCCTATAACAATTGGTTACTATTTCTATAATCTTGTTGAAAATTAGGTTTTCATAAAATGTAGAGCTACTTTCTTGGAGAAGGAACTCCTAGCACGAGGGATTGGAGAAAACTATGTGGATTTGGAAGAAATATGGGAAACACATGTAACCAAATCATAGACTAAACTTGTTGTCCCCATTGTGTTCCCTTCCTTTGACCCCTTTTCCGATTTATTAGTGTTGTCCCCCTTGCGTTCCCTCCCTTTGTGAACCTCCCAAGCAAGGAGTTGTTGAACCTAAACCTGAAAGGATTAGGAATCGGCCGTTATACCTAGCATCCACAAAAGTATTTGAGATCAACATGAACTCGATAGGTATATCACAGTTTATGAGAATGTTGACATCCTGATGGTAGATCAAAGCAAACCTACTAACTACAAATATCCATGTGTAGAATTCATGGGTGCAGAGATCCAATCCATGTGTAATAATCATGTATGGGACATAGTTGATCTTCCTCCCGAATGTCAGACCGTCAGATGTAAATGGATCTTCTAGAAGAAGACCGACATGGATGGAAAGTGAAAACCTACAAAGTTAGGCTAATAGCAAAATGGTTTACGCAGACTCAAGTAGTTGATTAGGAGGAAACTTTCTCACCATTAGCCGGGCTAAGTCAACTAGGATTTCACTTGCCATTGTTGCATACTATGACTATGAGATATGGAAAACGGATGTAAAAACCGTATTCCTAAATGAACACCTTAGTAAAGTTGTCTAGGTGTGTAAGGCTATACTTGAAAGGCTGATGCAATCAAAGCAACCAAAGAGCTTCTAGCATGCATGCATGATGTGCAGAGTAGAAGTTCCTTCGGAAGTTTTATACACTTCAGAGAAAATATTCTAAGTGTAAAATCTTCCGAAGCCAAAGACCAAATCTTCCGAAGCCAAAGATGAAGTCTTCCGAAGCCAAAGATGAAGTCTTCCGAAGCTTCAAAGACAAAGTCTTCCGAAGCCAAGAAGAGTGAAGACTAATTTCTTTCGAAAACATAGAAAACATGCTTTCTCTGAACAACTTTTGCATAAAGCTGACCAACTTTCCGCTGCAACTCTAAAGACTCACCAATTTATACAAGTTGGTGAAAAGGTCCATGCTTTTGCAATTGTAGATTATGGTTTGGGGTCTGTAACTTTCTACTTTGTACCTTTTATCCTTTTTGTAATACATTAGGAGAGTTATGGCATGTCATAGTCACTAGTCAAAAGGCAATCTGTCTTTTGACTTTACGTTGATCTTGTTGTCAATATGTGTTTCCAGCTAGCCTTCAAAGTATGGCCAGGTGTAGGATGTAGTATAAAGTATCTCAGGTTCTTGTATTTATCTTTATGCTTTGTAACACTTGTAAGAGAACTTGAGAGCAATATACAACATTTTTGAAAAACCATACTTATCTTGTTCTTGTTCTTTGTTCTGTCGCATTGTTTACTTGTGTTCTTAGTATCCTTCACATAAACCCGATTCCCTATTTGAACTATTAAGTGTTCTAACACTATCCTCATTGTGAAGCTGATTGTATTGATCATCCCTTAACCGGTCCTGCAATTGGTATCAGAGCATTTAGGCTCTTGATTGTAAGATCTCACCATCTTAAATCACTTCAGTTTCACAAAACACTTAACAACTCAAATGGCAGCTATCTCAAAGGGTGATATGGAAACTAGTACTATGACAAAGTCTCCACTGATCACTTTTGATGACTTTGATACTTGGTGCCAAAGAATGAAAGGCTTCATTAAATCTCAAGACTCCAGGATGTGGGGATCTGTTGTCTCTGGACCTCATGTACCATCCACCTCTTCAGCTATTGCTAGTGGTGGCATGATACCAAAGGAAGTGGCTGACTACTCTGAAGAAGACTAGAAGAAGATAGATGTACATAAGAAAGTCATGACCGCCCTCCAAACTGCTCTTCCAAACTCTATCTACGGAGGCTTCAAGAAGTGCAAGACTGCTAAGCAACTATGGGATGCACTGAAGCTCATGTATGAGGGGTCCACTGAAGTAAAGGAAAACAAGAATGACCTCTTGAAGCAGCAGTATGAGAACTTCAAGCAGGTGAAACCATGACTCAACAATATTTCAGGTATGTAGAGATCGTGGATACTCTAATTGATGTTGGAGTAACTCTTAAGAATAGGGACATTGTGTGGAAGTTCATGTCCTCTCTTCCCAGACAATGGACATACTATTGTGTGGTCATTAAGAGGACTGAAAACCTCAAGAACCTCACTCTCACTGAGCTGTATGGTATCCTCAGTAGGTACCCGATGGAGATAAACATGCAAAATCCATCTGGTAACTTCAACAATAAGCAGAGTTCAGCCCTTCATGTGGTTGAAAGGGATTGCAGAGTTCCACATCATCATCTCATCTGCTACCCTGACAACTCACAAAAGGGTCTTTTCATCACCTTCTCGGAGGCACCAAGGGGAGCTACATCCAAGGAAGCCCATTCCACGAGACAAGCTCTTCACAAGCCTTTGTGTCTACTGATGAAAGCAGTGGCAACTTTCTCTTCACCCTTGAAGACTTGGACTATATCCATCCAGATTATCTGGAGTACATAGAGATAGTGCAGCAGATGGCTTTTCTCATTTATAGAGCCAAGAAGTTCTATAAGAGGATAGGGAGGAAGTTTCCTAGCAATGCAACCAGTGGAAAGTTTGGGCTGGACAAAAGCAAAGTAAAGTGCTATAACTGTAACCAAATAGGACATTTTGCT
This sequence comes from Flaveria ramosissima, assembly GCA_025215565.1. Classification (NCBI taxonomy): domain Eukaryota; kingdom Viridiplantae; phylum Streptophyta; class Magnoliopsida; order Asterales; family Asteraceae; genus Flaveria; species Flaveria ramosissima. The sequence continues at coordinate 4,146,598 of CM046045.1, forward strand.
AGAGAGTTCAAGGCACCAAGAAAAAATGGTGGCCAAGCACAAACCAGACCAAACTACACTAAGGAAATGAACTCCATCACTACTCCCCTACACTTATTACATATAGATCTCTTTGGCCCCATCAGTGTAATGAGTCTAGGAAGTACCTTACATTGTTTGGTGATCACAGATGACTTCACAAGATTCACTTGTGTCTTTTTCCTTAGAACTAAAGATGAGACTCCTGAGATCTTAAAGAACTTCATTCTAAAAATTGAGAATCAATATGATCACAAGGTCAAAACCATAAGATGTGATCAAGGAACATAATTTAAGAACCAAATCCTTGACACATTTTGTGATGAAAAAGGTATTACAAGACAATATAGTGCTCCCAAGACTCCTCAGCAAAATGGTATTGCTGAGAGTAGAAACATGACACTTATTGAAGCTGCAAGAACCATGTTGTCCGACTCTAAACTGCCCATCACCTTCTGGGCAGAGGCAGTCAACACTGTCTGCTATGTGCAAAATAGAGTTTTAGTGGTTAAGACTCATGGTAAGACTCCTTATGAGTTGTGGCACAAAAGGAGACCTTTCATTGGTTTCCTCAGATCATTTGGATGTCCTTGAATCATCTTAAATACCAAAGATCAAATAGCCAAATTTGCTGAGAAATCAGATGATGGAAGCTTTATTGGATACTCTTCCCAAGCTAAGGCATATAGAGTATATAATCTCAGAATTAGAGTAGTTAAGGAGTCAGCCAATGTGACTTTCAATGAGCACACTCCTAGTGTGAAAGGTTTTGGTCCTGATTGGCTGTTTGATCTTGATTTAGTTACTAAATGTTTTAAAAATCTTGTGAGAATGTTTCAGGATCTACAGGTAATGTATCAACAGGAAATCCTGACCTAAGATTTGAGCTGAGAAGACCAAGCAAGAAGACTACTTCAGCTCTAGTGGTAACTAACCCTGTAGGTGGAGATCCTATCAGCACAACCATGACAAACTCAGCTGATACATCTGAGGTGCCTTCAAAGTCCAGCTCAGATGCACAAAACTCAAATGAAGGAGCTTCAAGTGTAAGAGGAAATGGAGGTGGTGATAGTGATCAAGATTTTCTTGATGCTGTTAACCACTCCATAGAAGACAACATTAATAATATCACACACTCATTGGATCAAGCTTCTCTTGATAAGTGTGCTGATATGGTGGGTGATACTCCATTGCTAGATATGAAGTTTTCAAATATGGATCTTTCCAATCAACTTGCTATGATCCTTGAACGCGGGATCCATAAGTCACACCCCACCACAAATATCATTGGAGATGTTGACACAGGGGTGAGAACAAGAGGACAAACCCATGACGAAAATGTTTGTCTATACTCTTGCTTCTTGTCCCAGATAGAGCCAAAGAAAGTTTATGAGGCTTTAAAGGATAGCAGTTGGGTTGAAGCAATGTAAGAGGAGCTGCTTCAATTCAAAAGACAAAAGGTTTAGAAACTATGTCCTCTTCCTCAAGGGAAGACTATCATAGGAACCAAGTGGGTTTTTAGAAACAAGAAGGTTGATAGAGGAGTTGTCATCAAGAATAATGCAAGACTAGTTGTTCAAGAATACACACAAGAAGAGGGAATTGACTACATAGATGTTTTTGCTCCTGTGGCAAGACTTAAAGCTGTTAGGATATTCCTTGAATTTGCTACATCCAAGGATTTCAAGGTCTACCAACTTGATGTCAAGTGTGCTTTCTTATATGAGGTGATTGATGAGGAGGTGTATGTCAAATAACCACCTAATTTTACAGACCCAGATCATCCTAATCATGTCTGCAAGCTTGGTAAAACTCTATATGGGCTGCACCAAACTCCATGAAGTGGTATGAGACACTATCTCAATATCTCTGTCACTGTGTAAGGTTGCAAAGACACCTATAGCAAGAAACCACTCCCTTGGACCTGATCTTGAAGGGTAGTGTGTGCATGAACATCTTTACAGGGCTATGAATGGTTCTCTTATGTACCTCACAGCCAGCAGGCCTGATATCATGTTTGCCACATGTATTTGTGCAAGATATCAAGCCAACCCCAAGATGTCACAACTGGTTGCCGTCAAAAAAATTCTTAGATATCTCAAAGGTGCTCCCAAACTAAGCCAACCCCAAGATAGTGACTATGGTGGCTGCAATATGACTACAAAGTCCACATTTGGGGGATGTCAATTCCTTGGTGGAAGATTTGTCTCATGGAAATGCAAGAAACAATCATGTGTTTGTATCAACTGTTGAAGTTGAATACATTGCTACTGCTAGCTGTTGTGCTCAAGTGCTTTGGATTCAGAATCAGATGCTGAACTATGGATTCAACTTCAAGGAGACTCCCATCCATATAGACAACAACAGTGTTATCTCTATTACAGAGAATCCTATGCAGCACTCAAGGATAAAACACATCAACTCGGGTATCATTTGATTAAAGATAATTTTGAAAATGGATTAATCAAACTAGTCAAGGTTAACACAAGAAAACAATATGTTGATCTGTTCACTAAAGCTTTTAATGAATAGAGATTCAAATATCTTGTATCAGCTATTAAGATGATTAACCTTGGGTAAATTTTCTTAAACTTAACTCAAGACTATTTATAAAATATGTGTGTCCTAAGTTTTCTATACTATTACCTGCATAAGCCCAGTTTACTTTGGAATCAAACTTTTCAAATGATATTCCTTAGAATTTTAGAAATTTTTAAACATATTTTCTCTCGGAAGATATTAAGTTGTCTTCGGAAGAACTTTATGTCTTCAAATCAAATAACTACTTATAAGACATTTACCTTCGGAAGATATTCTGATATCTCTTCTGACGCTTAAAATATGCTTCTAAGTACTTATATATTTTTGAAGAACAATTTTCTTCCGAAAGCGATTAAGTCTCGGAAGATTTATTCCTTTGTGAACAAAACTTCCTAGTCTTAATCTCTTCCGAAACCAAATATGTCTCGGAAGTAAAAATACTTTAAGTTTGTTTCCTTCCGAAGCAAAACTTCCACAAAGCTCAGGAATATCTTCCGAAGTCAAAATTGGCGTTGGAAGTTTTTATAAAACTTCTGAAAACAAATTATCTTTGGAGATTTTAGTCTTCCAAGAAAACTACCTTTTTGGGCACTTTTTCAGATGTGTGACCGACATCCGGATTTCAAAGTTTATCCTTTTGCATTAACTTTGTCTCAAATTCATTTCATATATATTCACTCAACGGTTCCCCCTATTTCACTATCTTCTTTATTTGTAAAATTCTCTAACCTAAATTCCCTAAAACCGTCTTTGTTCTTATCTTCCATCACCACAAAGCTACCTCAAAATGGCCAAACTTGATCGCAAAAACCAACCTGATTTCTCCATGCATTTACACAGGTAACAGAACTAGGTTGCTCTGTTAAACTCTGAGAAAGATCCGGCTTCTCAGAGGTTTGCCGCTTTCTAACTCTATCCAACTACTTCACCTCCCTCACCATAGATCCTCCATTATATGAGGATCAACTATTGGAGTTTTGGAGGACCTGTCAAGAGGTCACCATTGATGAGGAGAAGACACTGTCTGCCACAATGCAGGGGAGGACAATCTTCATCACTCCAACCTCCATAAACACACATCTTAGGCTGGATGATGCAGAAGGTGATTTGTCCTTTTCAAAATATGTTGTAAACCAATCCTTCGGGCAGATAAGCTATGAAGGAGACTACTCGGTCAGAACCTTCAAGAAAAGAAATGTCACCTCTCAATAGAAATACCTCCTCCATGTTGTCATCCACAGTCTATCCAACAAGCATGGAGAATGGGACCAAGTTTTGGAGGACATTTCCTACATAGTCCATGGGATGGTTCAGGGGGTCAAGTTTAGGTATTCATAATTTGTCTATACCAATTTACTTGCTAACTTAGACTTCTTAGAATATTATTGTTCCCTAGATATGTCCAGCACATTCTTAACTATGAACTGGGCTCACGGTTAAGGGGAACAGGTAATGTTCCTAAAATGGGACAGATGAAGCCCGTCATCTTCAAGACTATAAGAAAGCCAACTGTTGGCTTCTCAGGGATAGAAATAGCCCTTTTCTCAAAAATGTTATAGCTTATTGCTCAAGGTGACAACCTAGCAGCATCAGCTAGTGTTGAACCCACACCTTCTACCTCCCAATCACCCAAACAGCCTCAAATAACCATCACGTACACCAGAAAATCCAAACGCTCTTGTACAAGCTACTCAGGTTGTGCAGGCCCCCATATCATCACCTATGCAGGAGGAAATGGACACTAGAGCTCCCACTTCCCCTGAGGAGCAAACCACTCCCATCTCATCAAGGATCAGTGTTGAGGTTCCTTATTCTCAGCCTGATTAGCTCACAATTCCAACAGCCTTAAGCCTTAACTCAGAGTCTCAAAACTCTAGTGAACAACCTAAAGGGGAAAATTACCATCCCCAGCCTCTAGATCTCAACTAACCCATACCCAACCTTGAATACTATGATGATGAAGACATGGGATTCAGTGAGTACCATGAGTCTCTCTTCTCCACCCATGCTCAAGGAGAGATGAGTGCTCTTGACTCACCCATGTCTAGCCGACATCATCCACCTCAAACTGAGGTGGATCTCTCTGAACCTATTCAGGAGATCCATATGGAAGAGGCTCTCACTTCAGCAAGTGACTACATTAAGACCTCAACCATGGCAACCCAGCCCATTGACACTTCACCTGAAGCTGTCATGGTGCAAGGGAAATCCAGTAGCCAAGAACAAACTGCTGGTGATGAGGAAGAAGACTTTGGTCTAATTCTCTCATCCCTTTATGATTCTTCTGATGAAGATGAGGATAATATGAGACTAAAGGTGCAAAAACTGTCTAAAACATGCACCTATTTAGTTTCCAAGGTTAGTCACCTAGAATCTCAGGTGACTACCTTGCAAAGGAGGGTCAATGATCAGCAACTTGAGATTTCTGATCTCAAGGAAAAACTAGCTAGAAGCCCTTTAAAGAGAACTGTTGATGCATGTATGTCCCTAGATCATGATTTGTAATGAAATGAACTTGTCTGTCTGATGATTATGTAATTTGTATTGACTAATGAAATGACATGAATTGGTTGTTACTTGTGATGTTTAATATTTCATTAATGAGTCGTAATTGAATTGATTGGGTTTATGATTGTTTGAATGATTTCACATTATGTTATATTAATTAAAACATTCAAACTTAACTTAATGAAGTTCTCATGCGAATGACCCATGCGAATGGACCACACGCATGAATAACTTCATACGATTGACTCAATCGCACGACTGAACCAGGAGACTGGATCAGTCGTATGATTGACACATAAGACTGACTCAATCGCACGACTGAACACTCAGTCGTGCGGATGATTCAACCGCATGGTTCAATCGCACGACTGAACCATACTTATGGCCCAGTCGCACGATTGAACAATACTAACCTATAAATAGACCCAATTCGTGGAAAAACGTAAGCATTCATCCCATTACGATTCCAGACGTACCCTAGCCGTCCAGAAGCCTCCCAAATCGTTCTCCAAGTTCGCAGAACATATCAGATCGATTCCTAATCGATTTCTGACGTTGGATTCAATTCTTGATTGATTCTTCGTGTGTTCTCACTGATTGGATCGCCAATCAAATAGGATTCCGCACTATTTGAGTTGGTTTAACACGCTAATCACTAGGTATTTCGTTCAAATACCAGGTCCTAACAAGTGGTATCAGAGCTTTGGCTCTTGATTACGTGTTGATTCAATCAAGATTGCATAAAAGTTTGTGTTTTTGCACGAAAAACACAATCTTTGGCATCAAAAGTGATCTTGGACGTTCCCTGCTCATTGAAGTTTAGTTTCTACGGACTTAGGCGATTAGGACTTGTGAAATTTCGAATTTTTACAGCTGAAACCCGTCAAACCTAGAAATTTTCGCAAAACAGCAGCTTCAGTCGCACGAGTGACCCATTCGCACGACTGGACTCCATTCGCATTGCTCATTCGCACGATTGGACCTAGTCGCACCCTTATTCGGCCGACTGAAAGTAAAGTACAATGCAGAGAAAAGGGTTTATGCATTGATCACTCAGTCTATCCCCAAAGATATATTCCACCAATATTCAGAGAACAAACAGTCCAAGAAATTGTGGGATGAGCTAGAGAAGAGATATGATGAGAATGCGTCACTGAAGGCAATCAAGGCAAAGGAGTTAAAGAAGGAATTTGATAACTTCTCATCGATTGGTAATGAGAGTTTAGACGAAGTCATAGACAGATTCTACCACTTGATGAGCGAATTGCATACACATGGAGTTGAAACAACCATGGAAGAGAAAGTGAGCAACTTCGCAGACGGATTGCCTGATAAGTGGGCTTCATTCGTGTCTAACCTGAGACAGAATGGAATGCTTGTAAAGCTGGATATAAATGACTTCATTCTCAAGTTGCGAGAAGAAGCACTAAGGATGAAGTATAGAGCTCAGAAGTCTTCGTATACACAAAATCCAGCTTTATACAACGCCACGCCTCAAGCTAAGACATCTGGAGCACCTCTCCAGACTGCATTTGTGTCTAGCTCGTCAGGTCCTTCACATGCTTCTCCTTCTGGATCAGACACGTCAGGGTCATCATGTACCCACTATATTGGATCAGAAGCAAGTGCTACCAAATTGAAGACCGAGAACCTCGGTAATGTGACCGTAGAAGTAGCACGAGAGCATATGGATCTTCTAGCCGTAGTGGTTCATTCATATGATGGACTTGTTGCTGGGAAGATTGGAAACTGCCATCTGGCAGATGAGGACTACGAGCAGGTAGATGAAATGGAGCTTGAGAGGATGGATATAATGTGGGCCTTAGCTAGCGCTGTCCGAAGGGCGAAGAAGTTTGCTAAGAAGACAGGACAGAACTTGATAGCTACTAAGGATACCACATTTGGCTTTGACAAGAGCAAAGTGACCTGCTTCAACTGTGGAGAGAAGGGGCACTTTAAGAGAGAATGTGTCAAGCCAAAGAAGACGGGTAATGGGAACCCGTTCTCGTCCTTTACTCGCCAAGACAAGCAAGCCTCCAGTTCTACTTCATCAAACAAGGATCCAAAAGCCTTGACTGCTCATGATGATGAAGGACAGGATTGGAGTTTTAGGTTTGTCTCACCAGGAGAATCTAACATTGCCAGTATTGAGGATATTGATGATGATTCTGCGAGTGAAGGTGATCTAGCAGTTGAGATAGCAATGTCACATAGTGAAGAAACAACTGCAGCTGAGGTCAGTTACAAGCCAAAGGAGGAGACTTCCACGTCAGAGACAGAAAGGTCAGAATCACTAGAACCAGAGACGTCTGATGCTGCGTTGATGGCTAACTCTTCTGAACCAACACAGGTAAGTACAACTGACCAAATGTTTGATAATCATGCTTGTTCTGATTGTGATATGGTTAGGAATAGCATTGATGAAAAATTTGCTAGGTTATTAGATCACAATGATAACTTAGTAAAAGATTTACAACTGTGCACTGAGGCTAATAGAGTTCTAAAACAAAATGAGCATAGTTATAAAGAAAAGATAGACCTATTGACTAAACAGCTTAGGGAAACCGAAGTAGTTGCCTTTAACCAAGCAAATGACATTATGTACTATCTAAACACCCTAGAGGACACTAAGAAGCAAAAGGCAGTTCTAGAAGTAGAAGTTAATTCATTAAAACAGAAACTGCACAGTTGGACTAGTTCTTCACACATAGTTCAACACTTAGTGAGAGAAAGGAATAACGGGGAGGGATTAGGATACAAAGTGGTTCCACCTCCACCTGAGACCTTGATGAACACTAAGTCTAGACCAGTAAACAACAACCCCATCAAGGATCATGTGGTGACTACTCCTCTTGTTACTGATCCAGACACATCATGTTCATCTACTGAATCTGGAAAGAAACAAAAGGAGGCCACTTCAAAGGCAAAGGGTAAATTGCCTTGTGTTAATCTGGAAAATGAATTTGAAAAAGTTAACTTAAAGTCAGGGTCAAACAGAGTCAAATCAGAACCTAAAAGGACTTCAAACGTTAATTTTTCATATGCTTCAAGTCAAAAACCAGTTAACCAAAAAGTGGAAATGTTAAACAGGTGAAAACAGTTAATTTTGTTAAACCAGAGAAAATCAAACATACAAGAGTCAAAACCTAAAGTGATTGATGTTACTAGAGTGTCACGCACTTCTCCACAAAGAAAGTCTACTTATAAAGTTGATAGCAGGTCATGCTACAACTGTGGAGAATGTGGACACATTGCTTCCTATTGTCCTTTCTATCAGACACCTAGGAAGAAGATTGATCTTCAGGACTCTAGACCTAGGTCTTCTAAGAGGAGTTCTCTGACTCCACCTAGAAGATCTAGTGAACCTAAAGTCCAATCTGTAAGCCAGACGACTGTTTATCATAAACAGGCATTGCACAAATCTGGCTTATGGAAAGAGAAGTCATCCTGCGTGTCTGATACTGATGACAAGAAGGAACCTGAGCTACCCTCACCCTCTAAGGGTCAATGGGTAGAGTTTATGATGTGTGATGCCTCTGGGAAACCCAAGACAGTAAAGGCTTGGGTTCCTAACCTAAACTAATACATTTACTTTGTATGTGCAGGGTGTTCGATACAGCGCTGAGACTAACACGTGGATTATAGACAGCGGAGCATCCAGGCACATGACAGGAAATAGAGCCCTTTTATCAAACGTCAAACAAATAAAAGGAGGGCATGTTTCCTTTGCAGGAAACAAGGGAGGATACATCACAGCTCAGGGAGAAGTGGGAAATCAGAAAGTTAAGTTTGATAAGGTGAACTACGTTCAACAACTTCAGAATAACTTACTTTCTGTTTCCCAAATCTGCGATAAAAGATTTAAAGTCATCTTCGACAACAAGAAGTGTTACGTGCTGAAGAAAGACTACATGATCCCAGAGGACCAAGTTCTGATGACTGCTTCAAGATATAAAGACCTTTATGTCTTGGATCTGTCAACAGCTGCTACAACGGATCATGAGGTTCAGTGCTTTCTATCTAAAGCTACTGAGAAGGACTCAATCTCCTGGCATAGGAGAATGGGACACATTAGTCAAAGGAAGATGAATCATTTGATTCAGAAGGACTTAGTGAGAGGAGTAAATGTCAAGAACTTCCAACTTCCTGACTTTTGTGTAGCTTGCAAGAAAGGCAAACAGACAAAGAAGTCTCATAAGGAAAAGAAAGTTCATTCAATAGAACTTCCTCTTGAACTTCTTCACATGGATCTGTTTGGTCCAGTCAGTACAAGGAGCATTGCAGGCGATTTGTACTGTTTTGTGGTCACTGATGACTACTCAAGGTTCACTTGGGTAATGTTTCTGAAATCCAAATCAGAAACATTTGAGTCATTCAAGGAATTAGTAACCACACTGGAATCTCTCTACAAGCTAAAAGTTAGACAAGTACGCTCAGACAACGGGACAGAATTCAAGAATCAATGGATGGAGGCATACTGCAAGGAAAAGGGAATTGTGCATCAATTCACTTCAGCCTACACGCCTCAGATGAATGGTGTTGCTGAGAGAAAGAACAGAAGCTTGATAGAGACTGCACGGACTATGCTGGCTGACTCGAAACTGCCTATCCAATTCTGGAATGAGGCAGTGGCAAATGCATGTTATACACTGAATCGAGTCCTAATAGTCAAGCGCCACGAAAAGACATGTTATGAGCTACTACAAAGACGCAAACCAAATTTGGAGTATCTTGAACCTTTTGGCGCGCCGTGTACACTTCTGAAGAAGACACAAGAAGGAAAATTCAGCGAGAAGGCAGATGAAGAATTTTTCTAGGATACAACATACCGAACAAGCGAGTTTACAATAACTCAACGGGTCTTGTAGAAGTGTGGTGTAATGTCGACGTTCAGAGATATACCACACCACCTACAGGCAAAGGACCTGCATACTTCTTCGATTATGATGGATTCTTCAAGTCCTTCAACATTCCTCTCTCTCCCTCGGATGATGAGTTAGCTACTAGGATGATGTATGATATTCTGAATACACCATCTAGCACACAGGGAGAATCATCTACTCAGTCAGGGGGAGTAGTCGATGACAGTGACTCCTCCTCTGAAGATGAAACTGAAGCAGATGACCAGAACAGTCAGGAGGAACAGGTTCCAGTTCCTGAAAGTCCACAAGCATCTACGAGTGATGCCCCTTCGACTTCGGAACCTCAAACTCCAACTACCTCAGATGCAGAACAAAATGTTCATAATCTTGGTTCTGAGGTGGCTGTTCCTACTACTCCAGGATCACGACTAAACGTCTATCATCCCCTTGACAATGTTATTGGGGATGTCAGATCAGGAGTACAAACCCGAAATCAGCTATACTCAGCTGATTACGCCTCGGTTATGGAGAAAGGTTACATTCATGATGGTGCTTATCGATGTTTTGTCTCGCAGGTTGAGCCAAAATATGTCAGTGAGGCACTAAATGATGAGGCGTGGGTGAGTGCCATGCAAGAAGAACTTCTGCAGTTTAAGAAGTTAGGTGTATGGACTCTGGTTGATAGACCTAAAGGTGCTAAAGTCATTGGCACCAAATGGGTACTAAAATGCAAGAAGGATGACCAAGGAGTCATTATCAGGAACAAAGCTCGACTGGTGGTTCAAGGTTTTCGCCAAGTCGAGGGGATTGACTATAATGAGGTGTTTGCACCCGTGGCAAGGATGGAAGCTATTCGTATCTTCCTTGCCTATGCATCGTACATGAAATTAAAGTCTACCAATTAGATGTGAAGAGTGCATTCCTTCATGGGGAAATCAGGGAAACAGTTATGTAAGTCAACCCGAGGGATTTGAAGATCCTTATCATCGGGATAGAGTTTACAAGCTCGACAAAGCTTTATATGGGCTTCATCAAGCTCCTCGAGCTTGGTATGAGAAACTCTCGACTCATCTTGTGAAACACGGCTTTCGCAGGGGAGTCATTGACTGTACACTGTTTATTAAAGAAAAGGATGGCGACCTACTGCTTGTACAGATATATGTTGATGACATAATCTTCGGGTCAAAGAACGAAGAGTTATGCAAAGAGTTTGAAGCAGTGATGAAGAAAGAGTTTGAGATGAGTGCTATGGGGGAGATGAAGTTCTTTCTCGGGTTACAGGTGGATCAAACACCTAATGGAATCTTTCTACATCAGACCAAGTATGTAGGAGACATTCTCAGTCGCTTTGACATGGAGAATGCTTCTGCTGCTGGGACTCCACTTGCTACGAATCATGATATAGCACCTGATGAGAATGGAGATCTAGTAGATGCCACTATGTACCGAGGAATGATTGGATCTCTCATGTATCTCACTGCCTCAAGACCTGATATTATGTATGCTACATGTCTATGTTCTAGATATCAGGCTAAACCAAAGGTCAACCATCTGATCGGGGTCAAGAGGATTTTTCGTTATCTGAAGGGTACACCCACACTTGGATTGTGGTATCCTCATGATGATGACTTTGAGCTTACCGCGTATAGTGACTCGGATTACGGGGGCTGCAAGATGAACTACAAGTCTACATCAGCAGGGTGTCAATTCTTTGGGAGAAGATTAGTTACCTGGCAGTGTAAGAAGCAGACATCGGTTGCATTGTCAACCTGTGAAGCCGAATATGTTGCTGCTGCAAGTTGCTGTTCACAAATCATCTGGATTCAACAGCAAATGCGGGATTACGGTTTAAAATTCTCATCTACTCCTATTTTTGTTGATAACTCTGCTGCAATTGCAGTAACTAAAAATCCGGTTCAACATCCTAAGACCAAACACATCGGTATTAAATACCATTTCATAAGAGATTGCTTTGAAAAGAACTTAATTGATGTGGTTAAAATTAATACTGATTTTCAACGCGCTGACCTCTATACTAAAGCCTTTGATAAACCACATTTTCAATACTTGCTAGAGGTCAACGGCGTTAAAAAGAAAAGTGAGGTAATTCCTGATGATGATAATGTGTAGTCCGATGTAGTTTAGTTAAAGTTTATTTTATTTTATTTTATTTGTTTTATTCTCGGCTGTTTTATTTAAACTCATGTTATTTTGCTGTGTATTAAAATCCTAAAATAATTAAACCAGAAATGATTTTAGTATTTTAGGGAGAGAATATGTCAGCAAGTTAACATTAAAAAAAATGATGGAGAAGGAGTAACTAGCTGAAATAAGGTAGATTGTGTCTGTGATACCGATTCAATACCTTTGGAAAATGATAGTACACAGGAACATATCAAGAGGGACTTTAAATATTTTAAGTTTTGAAAAGATTAAAAAGTTCAAAGTATAAGTCCGTGTAGTCTGAGCAATATAAAAAGGAAAGATGATAGAAAACTGGCAACTCCTAAGGTGACACAAAGAAAGTAGACTTAGAGGCTGATAGACCAAAAATGATATGTTGGTAGATTCAACACAATAGACAATTAGACCGGATTGGTGATCTCAAGATCAAACTAAGTCGTTCAACTACTGTGGGCTTCCATCTTATCACTGGTTAACACAATCAAATATATTCCAATAAGGGGTAATGAGCAATTAAACGCCACAAATGTGTGCGGATGACCGTAATTAGAGCAAAGCAAGAAAAAATGAAATACAAATGCAATAAAGCTAATGACTTATGTTGTTGGTGCATTTTGTGTAAAATAAAATAAGCTGCTCTAACAAGGAGATAGGTTATGTGCCTCTCTGTGTGCGATGGCACTGACCTGAGGATAAGCATAACTTAGATATTCTAGAATTCATTGTTGTTTGCCACCTCTCTGCTGTGCGATGGCACTGACCTGAGGACAGGCTTCTCTTTGAAAGCTCTAAGAATAGTCTCTTCTTGTAAAAATACCCGTAGACCGCTCAAAAGCTCCTGAGGAATGTTGATTACCATATAAGTGTGGGATCCACAAATGTTAGTTGAAATAATTAAACCTAAATAAGTCACCAGTCTGTGTCAAAAGTCTGTGTATGGATTTAAGTGGACAAACATACTGACAATCATTGTGGCTACATTCTCAAAGGTTCAAATCAATGTGAAAATCTAAGAGCTTCAGTATGATTTCCTTAAGTTGCTAACGACTCTGGATGAACACCGAGAATTTGAGCATCAGAGGTTTTAATAACTAGTCCCAAATGATTTGACTTACCTATATGATTCCAAAATTGAATTGGTCCAGATATGATCAATCTAAGTTGAAGCTGTCTACTCCCGAACCAAATCCCGTAGATATCAATCTCTGGATTTATCTCTCACAAAAAGCCAAAAAATATGTCTGTTTATGTAATTAGTTTAAGTTCTTAAATTAGTTAGTCGTTTTAATTTTAATTTTAGTCGTGTGTCGGGCTACATCAGGAAAATCAGAAGGAATCAACTCACTAAAAGGGTCATGTCTGAGATGACCATATGTGCTTTGAAAGGTTAAAATAGTCACGTCTGAGGTGACAAAGTGTTTTTAAAAGGATCACGTCTGAGGTGATCAAAATGTTTTCAAGATAAAAATGGTCACGTCTGAGGTGATCAAAATGTTTTCAGGATAAAATGATCATGTCTGAGATGATCAAAGGCTCATGACGTTAATTTAAATTAATTTAAAAGGGTTTGAAAGTAACTTGGTAAAAATAGCAGAAAATTAACTAAGTATGACCCATTCGCACGAATGGACCATACGTATGGACTAACCATACGAATGGAATCCATCCGCACGAATGAACTATGAGTATGGACCATCAAACCGAATGGCCCATACGATTAGTCCAGTCGGAGGCTTAAGTGCGAACGAGTGAGTCAGTCGCACGACTGAAATCCAGTCGGACGACTGGAGAAGGGCGACTGACCCAATCGCACGACTGAGTTCCACTCGCACGACTGAAAGGTGCATATGAACTCAGTCGCACGATTGGATCTAGGGTTGGTATAAATAAAGGAGGAGTCGGTCGCAGAGACTCATCACCCTCAAAGAAACCCTAAATCGCACGACTTAACCAAACTCTGCCAAAATTTCCTTTGATTCCTAATACACCCGATTCTTGAGTACTAATCATCTCCATCGATTCTACAGGTAATTTGCGGTGAAGAGCAAACAAAATAACGGTCCAATTGATTCTAGATCTGCAAAATTTAGACCCGAAAGCAAACAGGACTAAAACGGACTAATAACCTAATCTAACTACTCAAATAGAGGAAATTAAGTGTGTTAGAAGTTATAAGAAAGTATTGCGAGTCTAATGAACCAGAACACGAAGTCTAAAACTCAAAATTGATGAAAAAGTTAATTTGAATTGAACGGACAGGATGTCATACGATTGGACAAGCGGATGAACTTCAGTCGCACGACTGAAGGGGGCGATTCACTTATTCACTTAACCGCACGACTGAACCATGCGAATGAGACTCAGTCGCACGACTGGTGTAACCGCATAAGAGTACATGCGCATGAGTCCAGTCGCACACTCAGTCGTACGCATGAGGTCATTCGCACGTCTGAACCTCAATCGCACTGTTCAGTCGCACGACTGTCTTCAGTCGCACAACCTCAATCGTATGACAGAGACATTCTACTCAAAGTTTAAGTGTTTCATTATACTTGTAGCCAGTGGAACTAATGTTTATATTGTTATGTGTTACAGATGGCGAGTCGATGGAATATGAGCACCAAGCATAACATATGTGCTCATCTGGATTTGACATCCAGGAACGCAGCTGACTTCTCGGGCATCATTACGTTTCTGTTGAGATCCAGGATCGCTCATGCTATCTCTACACCATGCACGCCGTATAGATCAGTGCAGCAGGCCTTCTGGGAAGGCGCGACTGTTGATAGATCCTCTGAGCCTCATTGCATCAGGAGTACGATCTTTGGTGAGGCTATTATCGTATCAGAGGAGGATTTGAGGATTGTTCTACAGTTAGGGGATGATGCTGATTGTCCTACTCGTCTACACCCCCTCACTGTCAGAGGATGTTTTATGAGAGCCAAGTACTCTGGGGACATCAATGCTGGGGTACTCAACAAGAGTAACCTCTGTCCCCAGTTCAAGTATCTTGCGCATGTTCTGCTGAAGTGCATAGCGTCGAGGAAGGGAGGATTTGATGAGTTATCGGATCAGATCCAGAACGCTTATGCGGCATTGGTGCTGAACCACCCGTTCAGCTTCTCCAAAATGATCTTCACCTATCTGGTGGAGAACATTGAGGGGAAAGGGAAGGAAGGCTTCTGTATGTATCCGAGGTTTATACAGATGATTATTGATCAGAAGCTTCCCTCCCTGCCAAAGGAGAAGGAGGATGCTGTAGTGCTAGAAGTCATGGATGACACTACGCTAGGACGGATGAAGGTATACAGGGGGAAGCAGGTGAAACCCCCTGTCAGGAGGTTGTTTGGGCATCTGGCCCATGCTGACTATGTGGCGCCAGCCAAGAGAAAGTGGCGCCACGATGACAGTGATTCAGACGTAGAGCAGATTGCCATACCAGATACTGACTCAGATGATGATGATAGCGGCGACGCCGGGGAGGATATGCCTGCTCCACATAGAGGCACTGATTCAGACATTATTCCCCCGGGGTCTGCCACTGCCAGAGAGGTTGCTGAGATGGCCGGTTTCCATCAGGAGTTCACTGCTGGTGATCAGGAGGAGGAGGAGGAGTCAGATGAGGAGCCCCTCACTAGGACTGTGGGAAGCAAAGTTGTTCCCACAGAACACGGGATTAGGGTGGTTGGTGTACACCCTCGGGACTCCTCAGAGAGAGAGACTGACCCGAGCTATGCTCCGGGTTCAGTGGGCAGAGCTGCAGGGGGAGCATCCACTTCCACCGGGACTAGGAGGAAGCGGATGGCTCAACCCCATGGATTGAAGAAGAAGAAGCGTCGCCTGACCTTCGTTACCACTGCTGCCACTACTTCCACCACCACTACCACCACTACTGACATACCATCCATCACCACAGCCACCACATCCACTACAGCTACCACAGCCACCACTTTACCTACCACCACTGTATCCTTCCCATCCACCACCGTACCATTCACATCTACATCACCAGCACCAGCCTACCAACCCATATTCACCACTGCCACTACCACCACCACCTCACATCATGCTGGACCTTCAGCCCAGCCATCTCTACTCTACCTCACATTAGGGTAGAGGAGCAGCTGTCGGCGCTTAACCGTATGGTGATGCGCCTGCTCGCTGCAGATGAGGAGAAGGCGGCGCAGATCCGCCAGCTGACCGACCTGACTGCTGCCCAGTCTTAGCAGATGGCAGAGCAGGCTCGGGTGATAGACCAGCAGAACCAGCTAATCGATGCTCAGAGAGTCGAGGTGTCCCAACTCCAAGACCAGCAGGCCCAGTCAGTCAAACGTATAGAGGAGTTGGAGACGACCAACAAGACGATTATGCTGAGGTTAAAGGGGTCGAAGGATGAGCCCTTGAAGATAAAGGAGGGTGATGGGGATGATGGAGATGGTGATGATGAAGATGATGATGATGATGATGATGAGGAAGATGATGATGATGAGGAAGAGACTGAGGAAGAAAGGACAGAAGGTAGAGATGATGATGACGAAGCAGAAGAAGGGGATGCGGCTGCATCGGCCTCTGCTTCTGGTCAAGAACGAAGATCTAAGCATCGACAGGACCAGTCATCTACCACTTCTGCTCCTCCAAGCGACACGCCCATGATTCAAGACAAAAGTACAGATTAGATGTCTTATGTATTTATTTATTTTGTATTTGAATCATGTAATGAAAAACAAGAGTGTTGAATGTTTATATATTAAGTTGATATAATTCTGTTTGATTACTTACTAATGGTTTATGTGTTGAATGTCTAAATCAAACAGATCCAAACTTTCAAAGGGATGAGTTTGACATTGCTCCCCTTCAACAGGTCAAGACTCAATTAACAATGATTCTTGATCTGCAAGGGATTGTAAGAAGGTCTGTGAGTTATACCCCTGAAGAAGGGGAAATAATTCATGACCTATCTGACGAGCAACTGGCAGAGATGTTCAGACTCAATCCTGATAAAATTGTCAAGGATGCTCCAACAGTTGATTCAACCAGTGATGAAGAACTAAATGACGTTGATGAAGTTGAGGTTGAAGATATTACTGCAGAAGAGTACCCTCAGTATGCTGACACCGAGGGTAATGTGGTTCCCAACCTGGGTGAGTCCCTAGTCAGTGATACGTTTGAGGTACTAGACAAGATGGAGCAGGAAACCGAAAAGACTGAAGGAACAGCCCAAGCCTCCAATGATGACGTAGACATTCGCAAGGCTGAGTGGGCTGCCTGTTTTGAAGAAGTAAGAGCCCAGCGTGCTGCACCAAAGAAAGATGCCTACACCAAGCTCTACAGAGTCAAGAAACACCATAAGGTGTCAGGCAGGATTATTGCATGGGCTTATTTTGATGACCTTAACGCGTATGCAGTTAAGAGGGAACAGGGCATAGAGTACTTCAGGTTTCCACATGATCTGAAGACTCTACCTGGTTTTGAGCTCAACCAGCTGGCTAAGCTAAAGCTGCTGTATGCTGACCCAAGAAAGATGTCAGGCTGGTTTGAGGCTAGATAGATCTAGGTCCAAGGGGGAGTTTGTTGATGCATGTATGTCCCTAGATCATGATTTGTAATGAAATGAACTTGTCTGTCTGATGATTATGTAATTTGTATTGACTAATGAAATGACATGAATTGGTTGTTACTTGTGATGTTTAATATTTCATTAATGAGTCGTAATTGAATTGATTGGGTTTATGATTGTTTGAATGATTGCACATTATGTTATATTAATTAAAACATTCAAACTTAACTTAATGAAGTTTTCATGCGAATGACCCATGCGAATGGACCACACGCATGAATAACTTCATACGATTGACTCAATCGCACGACTGAACCAGGAGACTGGATCAGTCGTATGATTGACACATAAGACTGACTCAATCGCACGACTGAACACTCAGTCGTGCGGATGATTCAACCGCATGGTTCAATCGCACGACTGAACCATACTTATGGCCCAGTCGCACTTGAACAATACTAACCTATAAATAGACCCAATTCATGGAAAAACGTAAGCATTCATCCCATTACGATTCCAGACGTACCCTAGCCGTCCAGAAGCCTCCCAAATCGTTCTCCAAGTTCACAGAACACATCAGATCGATTCCTAATCGATTTCTGACGTTGGATTCAATTCTTGATTGATTCTTCGTGTGTTCTCACTGATTGGATCGCCAATCAAATAGGATTCCGCACTATTTGAGTTGGTTTAACACGCTAATCACTAGGTATTTCGTTCAAATACCAGGTCCTAACAAGAACTCAATCAGGAACACAAGAACCTATGGATGTGATAGACTTAACCTCCAGCTCACCCATGCAAGAGGGTGATTCTACCAAAAAGGAGGAGAAAGTCCAAGTAATCACTAAACCTGGGAGTTCTTCATAGAGTATGCACATTAAGGATTCACTAGCCTCACTTGCAATTATCCATACTTAGCAACCTCCTCAAGTTCAGATTGATATGGACTCTCTAATACAAAGTCTGTTTGAGGAGGGTATTCCAAGAGCTATGTCTACCCCACCCTTTGATGCTGAGAATGAAATACTTGGGTGGAGGTATGATGCTGACAGGAGAGCTTTGATATTGCATAGACTTCAGGGGCAGCAAGTGGTCTTCAATTTTCAGACCCTGAAGTACTATGACAGCCTTCTTCTAGTCCATATGCCACTTGCCAATACTAGTCAAAACTGGAAAGCTGATAGACTGGCTGAGAGGATTCAAGATAAGATTGTTGAAGAGGTTCAGGCAAAGAAGAAGACAAAGGCTAACATGCAATGTCATTGGTCAACTCGATGTTAAGGTGGACCCTAAGATTAGCTTCGAAGTGGAAACTTTGACTGAAGGCCCAGTGATAGACCCTCTGAACCTTGTTACAAGAACTGCTTCAACATCCTCAACCCTCAATGAGGCACCAGCTGGTGAAGGTGCTTCACAACCTTTCTCTTGCCAGAGCTTGACTTCTGAACCAAGCAATACAAGCCAAAGCTCTCTCCACCCTGAGTCACCAAGGCCTATAAGTGACAAAGGGAAAAGGAAACTGACTCATGAGGAGATTGGGGAGGAGGAAAGAGAGAGGAAGACGAAGCTAAGGGGAGAGAGTTCAAGTGGGTCCCTATGCTTCGTGGAAGCTGCAATCAGGGCTGCCCCTAGGCCAAATACTCAAGATGATGATTTGAGGGTAGCCAAATTAAACTATTTGGGGACCAGGAACAACAATATAGATGAACTAATCTCTCTTCCCTTAGAAGTGCTAAATGAACTAGCTAACACAGAGGTATCAAATGAGAGAAAGGAGGCAAAGAATGCAGAATTGCTCCTTAAGATCAAAGAAGAAAGGAGGCGGAAAAGGCTCTACAAGAATGCTTCTACCCTCTCCCCAGTTCAAGAAAGCCCTAAGACAGAGGTTGTGGCAACTGAACAACCTCAAGTTGACAAGGAAGCAGACAGACAAAACATGATTAGTTTCCTGAATGCCATAAGCCTCTATCAGGCATCTGCACTTCTTCCCTTATCCTATGAATACATAGAGTTTGAGTACCTCAAGAAGCTTGAGCAACAAGTGATGAAAGAACAAAAAGCTGCTAGAGGAAGATGAGGGAAAAAGCTGCAAAGTCAAGAGCCATCATCCAAAAGAGTCAAAAGAAGTCTGTAGATAGGCAGAGAATGATTAGCTTCTTGAAGCTGTATGGGTTCTTCAGAAGAAGGCTTGGTCCAATGTCTCTATCCACTATGGATGAGCACATTAGCAAGCAGAAGATTAAAAGGGGAGAGCTTGTTGACTTGCATTCTCCACCAAGTCAAGCTCCTCCTGAAGTTGAGGTCATGGTTGAACCCACTGAAATAACACAACCAGGACCTAGAGCTACATCTCAGCCAACTTAATCTTCTAATTCACAGCAGGGTTCTGATTCCTCTCCTTCTGAACCTGTGAGGGAAGAGGACCCAACTAAGAAAGACACACAAGAACAACCTGGTACTGAAGGCCAGTCTTCTCAGTCAAAGTCAGCAGAGAGGAAGAAAAGGACGGGTATGAAAACGGATAATAAGAAAAAGAAGTCCAAGCCATCCTCTTCCACACCTCAGGATGAGTTAGAGCATCCTGAGGTGGCTTAAGAGAAGGCTGCTCAACTAAGCCCAACTCAAGTAGAGCCTCTTGCAGCTGGAAGACCGATCATGTCCTGGACTTTTGCTGTAAATCTAGACAGATGGTATGTCATCATAGATCAAGGAGGTCAAGATGTCTATTTCTGGCAAGACATGCTTGATCTTCCTCTACATGATCTCTATGACATGAGAAGGTACTATGAGAGTCTGAGGGATCCTGACCAATTGATGAATAAAGGAATGGTATTGATCCAGATGAGGACTTCACTATCTGAATAACCTTCTCTGTTTTGGTAGCATCAGCCTAGGGGGAGTTTGTAAGGTTATACTTGAAAGGCTGATGCAACCAAAGAGCTTCCAGCATGCATGCATGATGTGTAGTGTAGAAGTTACTTCAGAAGTTTTATACACTTCAGAGAAATATTTTAAGTGTAAAATCTTTCGAAGCCAAATACCAAATCTTCCGAAGCCAAAGATGAAGTCTTCCGAAGCTTTAAAAACAAAGTCTTCCTAAGCCAAGAAGAGTGAAGATTGATTTTTTCGAATACATAGAAGACATGCTTTCTCTAATCAACTTTTGCATAAAGCTGACCAACTTTCCGCTGCAACTCTGAAGACTCACCAACTTATACAAGTTGGTGAAAAGGTCCATGCTTTTGTAATTGTAGATTATGGTTTAGGGTCTGTAACTTTCTACTTTGTACCTTTTACCCTTTTTGTAATACATTAGGATGTGAGCTATGACATGTCATAGTCACTAGTCAAAAGACAATCTGCCTTTTGACTTTACATTGATCTTGTTGTCTAGATTAGTGTTTTCAGCTGGCCTTCAAAGTATGGCCGGCTGTAGGATGTAGTATAAAGTATCTCAGGTTCTTATATTTATCTTTATGCTTTGTAACACTTGTAAGAGAACTTAAGAGCAATATACAACATTCTTGAAAAACCATACTTATCTTGTTCTTGTTCTTGTTCTTTGTTTTGTCTTATTGTTTATTTGTGTTCTTAGTATCCTTCACATAAACTCGGTTCCCTATTTGATCTGTTAAGTGTTCTAACACTCTACTCATTGTGAAATTGATTGTATTGACCATCCCTTAACCGGTCATGCAATGTGGTATAACCATAGGGTTTTATATATCCAAAGAATCCTAATAGGTTGTGCAAGTTACATATATCTATTTATGGATTGAAACGTCATACCTTGCTAGAAGAAGTGAGATGCACCTACGCGTCCAATACTGTTTACGTTGAGACAATTAGTCGATGAATCATCCAAGTGGAAGTTTGTTGGATATTAGATGTCCGATTATCGATAATTTCAACTTTTCTATCAAGGTATGATACGGAGAGTTACACTTTGGACACCATCAAAAGAATTACCGTGTAATTGTTATATGACACGAATTATATAAATGTTGTGGTTAATTTTTTAGAGAAATAATCATTAGTTAATTATTTAAAAAAATAATTAATTAATCAACATATTTAAACGGTTTAAAGTTTAAAAGTTAAACAATTAAAACTTTAATGAGTTTATTTAATTAAATGTTAATTAATAAACTACAAGGGTTGTTGATAATTAAATGTTAGTTGTCAAGGTTACTAAACGTTAATTAACCGGGGGCTTTAAGTGTTAATAATGAGATTATAAATTTAAAACTAGGGGTAACCCTAATCTCTTCAAGAGTTATTTCGGTTTTTTATGAACGAGGGGTCAACCAGCGAGACCGTTGTTGCATCCATTGTGTTCGGTTTTTTGGTTTGCTCGTTAAAGTTATAAACTTTAACAACCTATGGATGTGTTTTGAATGTTTAAATCGTATGTAATTGACTACGTATCTCATTTGGGTTTTGGTTTGGAAATAACTAATGTGTTAAATCGCTTCTGCATTAAAACGTAAATATGATCTGACAAAAAGTAACAAATTACAAAGTTAAAACTGGTGCACGACAACATCTTAGACTTTTTGGAGTATATATCCATCGCATCAATAGAGCTAGGGTTAATTATTCTTGGGTTCTTTATTGTCTCTAAATTTGTAGGATCTTTCAGCAGCTTTATCACCCGGTTCATAATCGTTAGACTGTTGTGTTTATTTGCAATTCCCTTTGATTCATCATGTCGGTAAATCAATATTGTTCAGAGTTACAATATTTTAAATCTTAAGTTGTTTGCCTATGTTGTTAATTTTAGGAGTTATATGTTGCATTATATTCTATGCAAACACACGACTAAGCAGTTCTACGATTTCTTACTCGGGCCACTTGATGCTTGATAATAAAATCATAGAAGTTTACAGTTACATTCATTACCCTCCTATGTTAAACTTATAGAATTCACAAATACAAAAAAATTTCATCATGAAAGTTCATAATGCAAGATGGTGACATTCTACTTTAGCAGACACCCAACAAAAGACACACTTCAATCTAAAGAGGGGTACAATTGTCATTACATTAAAGAGGGAGGGTAAATCAGTCAAACCCACAGGCCAATACATTCTCTTTCTCTACACCCTTTGTTTTTCTCTGTTTCTCCCATATCATTCTTTATTTTCACCCATATTTTCAAGAAACCCCATTAATTCTCTGTGGGTTTTGAGCTGTAATTTGATACTTTATGTTGTTTATCAACAATTAACAAGATTTTTGCATATAAATTGGGGGTTGAATCGTTAATTTCAAATTCATTCAATTCCCATCTGGGGGGGTTAAACATATTAAAGGTTTAGGTCAAGTTCATCTTTTTTTTTTTTTTGTTTCCGATGAACGATTATTGAAAAGTTTCTTTTGCAACTGTTTTCGCGAACCCTTAGAGTTTGATTATGAGAGAACGAAAGTGGAGTCGCTAATTGGCTTTGATTATGGAGGAAAATACAGGAGATGATCAGGGGTCTGGATGGCTGCAAGTTAAAAAGGTTCTGTAATTCTTAAAGAACTAGTTATGATTGAATGAAATATATATATATCATCTGGATATTGGTTAATTATTGTTTATTTACTCATGATTGAATTTGAATGTGATTATATATACAACAATTAGTAAATTTAAGTTTTATTAATCTTGCAGTATGTAACAGTTGAGCTAAATGTTCTTGAGGATTAGCTTTAGATGCTATATATGTTTTGATCTTCCTTATTAGTTTCCTTTTTAGGTTTATAATATTATGAATTACCTGATTTGTATTGGTAGCATATTCATGGTAACATGATTGAGATGTTAAGTTTTGGGGAAATAATTAAGTTTTTATAGTGATTAATGAATTGCCCCAATACTTTGGATTATGATTGTGCATCATCTTCTTAGACAGACTCAAGAGTTTCCATCATTTTAATGTTTGTTGTTTCGTCCTGAAATTGTGTTTGATCTAACAAGCATTGATGTATTGAGATGAATTTTGTTCTAGAAATCTGGAAATCTTCTGTAGTTAATATATCATATTGTCCCTTTTTGTATTCTTAATTTTGTATGTTTGGTTTCATTCGTGAGACTCTTTAGAAAGATGGTAGTAGATTGAACTAATAACATAAAAGCTAAGATTCAAGAATATATCTGATATATATAAGGGAACCACCGTTCTTAATTGAGAGTAAAGTACCAAAAATCATGGTTTGCTTGATATTAAGAAGATGGCAGCTTGATTTTTGATGTCTATAGTTGAGTTTTCTAGTTATTATTGTTTTTTCTTTATTTTTTGATTGTTTTCTTTAACTCTTGATTTCACGCTTTTCAGAAGCATAGAAGCAATTCGAAGTTTTCTTTCCAGGGATGGGTGGGAGGATTATCTAAGAAACAGAATTCAAGTGTCCCGACTCACGAGGCCGGTCATGTACATCAGACGACTTCAAATGTTAGCTGTAGTGAACAGGTGTCAATACTTAAGGATTCAAGTACGCCTGATTCTGATAATTTAAATAACACTAAGAAAGTTCCTACTGAAGACAAGAAGGATGTGAACTACCTCGATAAGTGTGTGGTTAGCCATGTAGATGATCTTAAAACTAACAATGATCATGAGCGTCCAAAATCTGATAATCTTGATGTTTTTCCAAAGATTAAATTTGGTAATTTGGATGATGATGCAAGTATTGACATTAAGTTTGGTGATATTGGGAACAAGGCTATTGAAAATGATCCAGTTTTTGTTGAACTTAAAGAGAAGGAAATCGTATCAACCGTTGAAGTACACAATAAGTCTCAAGAACTAGAAGAGGTGAAGGAGGTATCCTCGGAAGACATCAAGGCTAACATTGTAAATGAGGAAGTGGTTACTCAAGGTGATGATGTTTCTCCAGAACTCAAAAAAGACTTACAAACTGAAAATCTTGAAGTAAGCGGGTCAGAAAACCTAGTTACATGTCAGGATTCAAGCTCTCTGCAAGATTCTGAATTTATGTCAGATGAAAAGGTGACACCAGGAGTTCAGACTGCTTCGGTCCTCAATGAATTATCGGGAGTTGAGATCATGGATAACAGTGAAGGTGGTGAGAGTAAAGAACGGTTTAGACAACGCCTTTGGTCTTTTCTCTTTGAGAATCTTAACCGGGCTGTTGATGAATTGTATCTTTTATGTGAACTTGAATGTGATATAGATCAGATGAAAGAGGCGGTTCTTGTTCTTGAAGAGGCAGCATCTGATTTTAAAGATTTAAACTGTAGAGTACAGGAATTCGAGAAAGTCAAAAAGTCAAGTGATAATCCGCCAATGACCATGAAGTCTGAACAGCGTAGGCCACATGCACTTTCATGGGAGGTCAGGATGCTTTTCTACTTAATAGTCTTTGGATGTGCTTTCCGAAACTGATTATGTGTTTATTATAGTGACTTAACGTGTCTAGTTATTTAGGGTCGTGCCTTCGTTTTTTCAAAAAGTTCAAAGAAGCTAATTATCTAATGAAACTAAAAATTACATATTTATGCCTTGTTTTCCTTTGTTAATAATTCCAATAACCAAAAAGGTGAGCAATTTATACTAGTTGTTATTATAATTGATAGAAGTAAATGGTTGTTTATTAAATTTAAATACTTCAATAACATAGAAAGATGCCAATTTTGAACAATTTATTTACTACTTTTATTTAGTTGATTTTGTTTATTATTACAACCTCAAACATTAGAAGTGCCTCTGTATGTCATATTATGCAAGTATTATAGCAGATGTTCACATAAGTAGGTTCAAAACGCACATCCAACAACCTGTTACTACTGTAAACAGCTTTATTTCTTGTGATTGCAGGTTCGACGTATGACTACTTCACCACACAGGGCTGAAATTCTGTCTTCATCTCTCGAGGCTTTTAAGAAAATTCAACAAGAACGCGCAGCCATGAATGAAAATTCTCGAAAAACAGTGTTTACGGATTCTTATGGTCATTCTAGAAGTGGCAGCAGTGTAAATAAACACACCTCTAGAACTGATAGAACAAATGGTGCTCAAGAACCATCAGCAGATTCAAGGAAACGTACAGGAGTTGGAATTCTTCCGAAAGAAAACTCAAGTAGGGGAAAAAAGAATTCGGACTCTGGAAAGAATAAAGAAATTGAGAAGATGGGTTTGAAAAAAGATAATCCTAAATCCATGGATCTATCGAAAAAACAGACTTTTGTATCAGAAAAAGAAAAGGAAAAAAGAAACAGTCTTAGCGGGGCATCTATTAAGTCAATGGATGCTTGGAAACAAAAAAGAAACTGGGAGGACATATTAGCATCACCGTATTCTTCATCTTCACGTTTTTCACATTCACCAGGTGTGGGTAGAAAAAGCATGGAAAGGGCTCGTATTCTACACGATAAGTTAATGTCACCTGAGAAGAAGAAAAAGACATCACTTGATTTAAAGAAAGAGGCAGAAGAAAAGCATGCAAGGGCTATGAGAATTAGAAATGAGTTAGAGAATGAAAGATTACAAAAGCTTCAAAAAAGCACAAAAAAATTTGACCGTGTGAACGAATGGCAAGCCGTACGTAGCACAAGGCTGCGTGAAGGAATGTATGCTCGACACCAACGTAGTGAGACCCGTCATGAAGCTTATTTAGCCCAAGTTGCAAGACGAGCCGGTGATGAAAGTACCAAAGTTAATGAAGTCCGTTTTATTACTTCATTAAACGAAGAAAACAAGAAACTTATGTTACTACAAAAATATCAAGATTTGGAATTGAGGCGAGCTGAGAAATTAAAAGATATGAAATCAAAACAGAAAGAGGATATGGCAAGAGAAGAAGCGGTTTTG
This sequence comes from Flaveria ramosissima, assembly GCA_025215565.1. Taxonomy (NCBI): domain Eukaryota; kingdom Viridiplantae; phylum Streptophyta; class Magnoliopsida; order Asterales; family Asteraceae; genus Flaveria; species Flaveria ramosissima. The sequence continues at coordinate 4,173,090 of CM046045.1, forward strand.
GAAAGAAAGAAGCTTGTTGAAGCTGAGAAAATGCAACGGCTTGCAGAAACACAAAGAAAAAAGGAAGAAGCTTTATTAAGAAGAGAAGAGGAAAGAAAAGCATCAAGTGCAGCCCGTGAAGCAAAAGCTATGGACCAGATGAGGAGACGTGAGGTTTTAGCCAAAGCCCAACAAGAAGAAGCTGAACTTTTAGCCCAAAAGTTAGCTGAACGGCTTAGAGAAAGTGAACAAAGAAGAAAGTTTTATTTGGAACAAATTAGGGAGAGGGCTTCAATGGATTTTAGGGATCAATCTTCGCCTTTATTAAGGCGCGCTTTAAAGGTCTCCAGTGGTGCTGAAGATGATCAGCAAACAGCCGGTGGTGTTGGTGTTGAAGGGACCGTGCTTCCTAATTTGGCACTTCAACAATCCTTGAAAAAAAGGATTAAAAAGATTAGGCAAAGGCTTATGTCTTTAAAATATGAATTAAGTGAACCCTTTATGGCTGGGGAGAGTGGGAGTATCGGATATAGAGCTGCTGTGGGGACCGCAAGGGCAAAAATCGGGAGGTGGCTTCAGGAGCTTCAACGACATAGACAGGCAAGAAAAGAAGGGGCAGCTAGTATTGGGCTTGTAACTGGTGATATAATTAAGGTACCTGATTTTCTTTTGATAATTATGAGATAAATGATCATAAGGAGGTTTATTAACAATCATTAGTAGAGGTGGAAAGCTTGCCAGGTCGTCCAAGTTGGGTAACGGGGCAAAATGGGTGCGGGTACAATTTTTCAATGTGGTGACTCAGGCTGGGTTCACCCGTAAATATTTTTCTTGTCTATTTTAATAATATTTCATAAATAACATAAGATGTTAATTATGATTACAAAAGCAATACTATTACAATAACAATTTACATCATTTTATAAAACTATTTAGGTTGTATGCATAAAATTGACCAGGCAACTTTCAACCCTTTTGACCCGTTTCCCTTTTAACTAAGTCTTTTATATGACCCGTTTGAGTTAAAACACAACTCAAATTGACCCATTCATAAGTAAATGGGTTTAAGTTGCCACCTTTCTAAAGAAAGAGGTGTAACTTGAGTCATGAGGTCAAATTTTCTACTTTTCGTATCCAGCATTGTATGTATTTCATTGAAAAACTAACATCCATATATATTTTATTAATTATAATTCGTTTGAAGGTTGATTGTAGTTCATAATTTTCTTGTGAACTCAAATAATTCCTAACAAGTGTTTGAAGATGTATTGTCTTTTTGACCTTGTTGCCTACATCCCTCCCTACCTAGACCCCATCAATAGTTGTGTTATGATGAGAATTATTGGGTTATGGTTACGGTTATGGACCTTGGTCAAAGTGTGCTTGTTTTTTGTGTATGTATGTGAAAGGGATGGGGTATATCTTCTAACATTTTGATAATTTGTGGATTAGTTTTTGGACGGAAAGGACCCTGAACTGCATGCTTCTCGCCAAGCTGGTCTTCTTGATTTTATTGCATCAGCTCTGCCAGCTTCACACACTTCTAAACCTGAAGCCTCCCTAGTAACGGTGTACTTCTTGAGACTTCTAAGGGTAATGTTGTCATTACCCACGAATAGGAGTTACTTCCTTGCAGGAAATCTTCTACCACCAATGATACCCATGTTGGCAGCCGCCCTTGAAAATTTCATCAAAATCACAGCATCATCTTCAAACACTGGCGGTGGTAAAACCCTAATCGAAAACTCTGACACAATATCTGAAGTTTTAGATGGATCATTGTGGACAGTGGCAGCCATTATTGGTCATTCGAGCTCTGATGAACGCCAAAATCAAATGCAAGATGGTTTAATAGAGCTTGTGATTGCGTATCAAGTTATTCATAGATTAAGAGATCTTTTTGCACTTTATGATAGACCTCAAGTAGAAGGCTCTCCTTTCCCCTCATCCATTCTCTTAAGTATCAATGTGTTGGTAATTTTGACCTCCAGATATCGGGTCAATACGTCAATTGATTGGGAATCATATCCACTTGAAACAATGATGAGAAAAGAAACCTCTTTGGGGACCGCAGAACTAAAAGGTTCTTTGTCTAATACAAGTGGCAATTCTGAATCATCATCCAAGTCATTACAAGATGTGCCCGAGGATCGTCCACTAGATGATTTATGTAAGAAGGATGAGAATAGTAATATGGTGGATAGTGGGGGTGAACAAAAGACTATTAATAAATCACAACATAAGCAGCCTGTGGCTTATCTTCTTTCAGCCATATCTGAAACAGGATTGGTCTGTCTTCCCTCTTTGTTGACAGCTGTATTGTTGCAGGCTAACAACAGATTGTCCTCTGAACAGGTTACTTCCTTTCAATTTTCAAATTTTATGGTTTACAGCTGACTAGAATGCTTACGTTCGTATGTATATATAAATATTATCAATTGTTCAAAGTCGTAAACTTTTTATGGTTCATAAAATATGTATATAGTTTTTTATTTCATCATAAATTGGCAATTATGATATAGGCATTACTGCATATTGCATGTAAAAAGAGCACACTTTTTTGGTTGGTATCTGTTGTAGTTCTTTTCATGTTTCCTAGTCTAGAATATGCACTTCTTTCTTGACTTACTTTTTGTAACTGGTTGACCTTTTTTTCTTCATTTCCCTTTTATATTCATCATAGTTTATGTACATATATTTGTTGACCGTTATTCTACATTCATGTATTCTTCTTTTTTGTCTCTAGGGTTCATATGTTCTTCCAAGCAATTTTGAAGAAGTAGCAACTGGGGTGCTGAAGGTTTTGAACAATTTAGCTTTGATTGATATCAACTTCATCCAAATGATGCTAGTAAGTACACAGTTTTATTCATTAGCTTAATGTCTGCTAAGTGGGCTACAATCCCTGTAGTAATGCTCTATGCCTTACCATGAAATTGATGATCTTTTTTATCGAGCAGGCAAGGCCCGATCTAAAAATGGAATTTTTTCATCTCATGAGTTATCTTCTTTCTCACTGCACCAGCAAGTGGGGAGCTGCTACTGATCAGGTGATGTTTAAACCGTCGAATTTGAAATCCTTATAGATTATATATAAGCAAGAGCAATAGAATTTGCCAGCCATAAGCGAGAATTCACTGTTAAACTACCTGATGGATCGTTGGACACTTAAGTCATGAAGGGTGTTTGAATGTGTTAATGTTATTTGAAAGTGATTATGTAATCTTCAAGGCATGACGTAGTGGTAAGCCCTTGAGCCCCTCTAGCAGAGGTCTCAAGTTCGACTGGTTTGTCTGCGTTTAACCCTCCTTGAAGGCCACATGCTAGTGCATGCTGCCATAGTTGTCAATAGCGAATAGCGATGGATAGCGACAAGCCACCTATATGCTACGTAGCGAATAGCGGTATATAGCGACCGCTATTTTGTGTTTAGCGATTAAGTAGTATAATATGTAAGAATGTTTTACTTTCAATAAATAAGCATGTTTAGCAATAAAGTAGTATTAAATCTAAGCAAACATCCCCAAAATAGCTAAAACACTATTACTAATCATCTAAATCTCATATTTACCGAAAAATATAAAAATTAAAAAAAAATATGCTATGTAGTCGCTATTTACAATTAGAGGGAGATGGGCACTATGCTACATAGCGCACTATAGCGGTCGATATAGCCGCTATTGACAACAGGGCATGCTGCGCTTTACCTAATCCCATTGGTTAGCAGGGTATTGGTGCCCCCCCCCCCCCCCCCCCCAATTTTCCGGTAATGGGTTCTCATGATTAGGAAAAAAAAAAGAACGTAATGGTGTGATGAATAATGAAAATCAGAAAACTGTAGTAAAATAGGGTCAGTTCGAGATAGTTTATGGATATGTTTATTTTGAAACTTTGAATTTGTTACTAATCAGATAATCAGTTGATTTGGTGTTTCATAAAATATGATTATTTTAGAAACCGAAAGATTGATTGACCAAAATTACCTCTCTATCATCCCTTCCTCCGGCTTATCACCGGGCAGCCATTCAAACACCATTCCAGATATATTTCACAAAGTCTAAATGTTTGCCTGCTACTTTTCATGTTTCAGACCGGTTTACTTCTGCTTGAATCTTTGTTGCTTCTCGGATACTTTGCCATGTTCCATCCCGAGAATCAAGCTGTTCTTCGCTGGGGGAAGAGCCCCACAATTCTTCACAAGGTCGCTTGCTCATATTATAATGACTTTATTTTCTTTATATTATACTTTTTCCATATTTCGATAGAAACCCGCAATCCTAAACCTTGATTGGCTTGCACAGGTATGCGATCTGCCGTTTGTGTTCTTCAGTGACCCTGAATTAATGCCAGTCTTGGCTGGAACACTAGTTGCCGCCTGCTTCGGGAGTGAGCAGAACAAAGGGGTGGTCCAACAAGAACTTAGCATAGAGATGCTCGTTTCCTTGCTCAGATCCTGCAAAAGTGGCTTGCCAAAGTCTCAACCTGGGTCGATTCAAGTTGATTCCCAGATGGACGAGCTCAATGAGTCAACTCAGCCGGGTCTTGATTCAAGAAAACTTCATGGTGAAGCCTCTCAAAGATCAAATCGAAGAAAGTCAGGAAAAGGTGGTGTAATTGGGAACAATAGAAGTGTCAAGATTAGGAATCAGAAAGATGGCAGCAAATCATCGAGGGTTTGTGAACCGAATTCAGAAAGTTGTTCTAATGTGATGCTCCATTCAAGATTTCCTGCAAGCTTCATTGACAGGGCAGAACTGTTCTTTTCAACAGAATCACCTGTTTATGTGTAAGTGAATTTTTTTTAAATCATTTCCTTAATTGAATAACTTAGTTGACATACGCTTTTGCTTTATCGGTTGTGGTTTCGCATATGTTTTTTTAACTTTGCAGTCAACAAAGTGTCAGAGGTTTTTTAAATGAACTCAATTGAACGACTGAAATTATAACAAGGTGGGTTGAGTAATTTGTTGGTTCACGTCAAAATGAGTAACTTTTTTAGTGTTGGTCGGCCGAGTCTAGTTGGGTTGATATGGGGCATTTCTTTTCCAAAACATTAGAATTCTTTTTACACATTATTAGTTATATCATTTCAATAGTTTTCTTACTGAATAAGATGATTTAGGATGTTCTAATTCGTTAAGAAACTTTGGACGACTCTCGATTCATTCGGCTTGTTGGGTTTTTATTTTCATTGTTTTAACATGTTAGCGATAAAACTTAACCTGAATTGACCTGTTTTAAATAAATGGGTCGAAATTTGACTCCTCATTGTTGGATTAATCGGTTTATTCACGAGTCACGGGATGGGTCGGTAGAGAATGGGTCATTTGTGTCAAGTTATTAGTTATGCACGTTTCAATAAGGAAATTGGTATTTGGCTAAGTTTGTTGAAGTACGTGAACATTGAGTTAGTTGCTGATTAAAGGGAGTATGTGGACTTGGGTTTTCAACATGTGCTTTATTTACTTTGCTCATTATATATAGGATTAATATTCTGCTTTCATTTTCATCCCATGTAATCGTTGCTTTGAGTCAATAATACATAGATAGATTTCCAAAGTGTGAGTTTGTGTGTGTGATTCGAAGGGGCCTGAACCAACACTCATATTATTTACTCGCTTTATGCGGATTCTAGCTTAACTTTTAGATACTATAGCCATAAGAAAGATGTTGACCCCTTTTAAGTAAAGTGTCAGAAATTGACACATCTAGTATTTTACTCGCATTATCTAGAAGCTAAGCTCTAATGTTTCAGATATAATAACCACATGAAAGATGGACCGAAACATGTTACAAAAGTTGTGCTCCTTCGGATTTGTCAGAATGATTTTACTTGAGAAGATTCGATGGTTCTGAAGCACCTGAACAAATGGATCATCTCCAATAAGTTCAAACTGAATGAAATCCCATCAAATATTAGGTTTGAAGATTAGTTTATAAACATTAGAACCTGGGCAACCATCGGGGCATTGTAACTCCTCTGATCTCTAAATAACAAAGTGATAGCAAGATTGTCCCGTCTGTAACTCCTTCGAGTTCTAACAAGAAAGAAGCAAAGCCGATTTTTCTTGATTTTAAAAAGGTTTAGAATTCATTTGCAGATATCATTTCAAAAGCACCAACTAAAGCCTGCACTTTGCTTTTCCTGGTTTGTATAAGCCTGCTAGCAGTCTCTTCAATAACATTATTCAAACGCGTATTTTGCTTATCTACTTCCGTCTCACACGGTTTTAAAACAACACTTTCTTTGTTACTTTCGGGAGTGGGTAACACACCGTCTGAAGTCAATCTCCTTAAACTTTTACTTTCTTCTTGACTAGTTTTATTTTCATCCAAAACTTTTCCTTTTCCAAACTTAAGTTTCCTTGGACCATTACTCTCAGACTGCGAACCGATAATCTTTCCTTGCTTAAATTTGTGCGTTTTAGACGAAAGTTCTTCGGTTTCCTTTGCCATTTTTCGCACTCGTGCCGCGTTTTCTGTTTTCTTGACACCTGAGGCTGCTATACTACCATTATTTTGACTCTCACTTCCCAGAGTTTCATCTTTTACCGATTTGCAGGCCATTTGTGCTCCATTCTGCAACACTCTTTCCTCATATGAACTTTGACTTTTATTGTTTTTTTCTTGAACAGCTTCACCAACTGGGTCTGCAGACTTTGACTTTTTTGAGCCATGGTCAATCCCAGGCTTCTTTGACCCGTTAAGGGTTTTTAAAGTCTGCACCTTTTTAGAATTCGCCCCATCTCCGGGCGTCTTCACAGGATTATTAACTGGTTTAATGTCTTTTCTTGAATCGATCTTTTTATCAAATCTCTTACTGCTTCTAGCCGAACCACCAACTGCAGGTGAGACAAGAACATCTGCTAGATCATTGGTGTGTAGGTTTACATCGCTGTATCTCCTGGTAATCCTTGAAGGTGGTATGTAAAATGGATCGGTTTCCTCAGACTTTGACTTTGACTTAAAATCGTGTCTTTTGGGTTCAACCGGTTGTGATTTGACTTGATGTTTAGCAAGTGGAGTGCCGGTGATCTTGGCATGTCTTGTTGGAGATTTGGGAATGGGTGTAAATGGTTTCTTGACACCCTGCTGAGATTCAGTGTCGGTTTTGCTTGACCTCTTACGTGTGGACTTGGGTTGGGTCAAGTGGTCAATGGGTGGATGTGATTTGCAGTTGTCGTGGCAGGAGGGAAGTTGGGGACTGAGATATCGACTTAAAACGTCTTCATAGCCTGTGAGTTCAAGCATCAAGTTTCCAGTCGAGTGTCGTCTTGAGTGCTTGTTGGGCACTGTTTTTTCCATGCCAAAGCAAACCAAAGCCTACATGAACACTGTAAAAGTATTTGTTAAGCAGAAAGAACACAAACAATTAATTCAATCAAATTAGATAAGCAATACAAACTAACTAAGGTTCATCATCTTCCGAGAGGTCAATAGGCTCCCCCGTTGACATAGTTTCGAGAGATAAGTCGCTTGGGGGTGTTGGTGAGTTATGGTTGGTTATAATTTTAGTAATTTCAAACTCATACCCGATTATAAAACAATATCTCATACTTTTATTAGATTTGCAATAAGTTGAGTTAAAAGAATGAATAAACAGTGGTAAATGAACTTGAGTCTGATTAGATTTGCAAGTGTAAACGAGCTTATTGTTAATATAAATAAAATAATTTTATTGGGCATAATAAAAATGTAATTATAGTATCAACATTATTATTTATAGTTATAATAAAAATAACTAAATATCTATATAACATTATAACATGTAATTAAATATATAAACATGTATATAAAAAATATAATTATACATGTACATAATGAACCGACTGAACACATGATAAATAGTAGAAAAGTCAAGTCCGAGCTGATATTGAACTTAAAGTTTACCTATGACTCAAACTTGAGATTTAAATATAAAATTCATAACGAACAAAGCTCGAGTTCAGATAGACTCAAACTTGACTCGTCTACGTTAGGGTCATAGAAAAATGGGCTTGTTCGGTAAATGAAAGGAAAAGTTGTTTTGGAATCCGGGTATGGGTCGCGGGTACCTCGGAGAAAAACTATTTGGCATAAAGTGAATAAAATTATATGAGAAAGAGGCAAAAACTACACAACAATAATATCAAAGAGAGATAACAAAAATAATATAATATTATTTGGACCCTAGAGTTAGTTGTGAATTGATCAATACTTCGTCGAATTGTCGAAACATACATAAACTCATGGATAATAAACATTCATTTGCAAATATTCAAGAATATGTTGGTTCTATTTTGTGGGGATTAAACCAAGACAACATTCAAGAAAATCTTGATTTTGATTGAAAACTGTAAAATGCAAAGAATTAAAGAGATAAACAACACAAAATACATACCTTTTGTTGAAAACTTTGACGAAATGATGAAAGATGAAGATTGAAAATATAGTAAGAAATTAAACCCAAAAACTTGAGAGGAAGAAGATTTCTCTTTTAGGAATTAGGAGAGAGGATGAGTTTGAAATGAACAACTTTTTTGCCTTTGAAATCCAAACAATGCTATCTCCACACATATTTTGTCTTTTTAAAAATAGAAAGAAAACCGTTTTGTTTATATTTAGAAGCCCTAAAAACATATAATGCTCGCTTTAAAAGTTCGCTTTAGTATACAGGTGATGTTTGGGTAAGCTTTTCAAAAGTCCTTATTGACTTTTTGGAGGGTAAAAAGACAATAATGCCCCTCCAAAAGTCATAATAAGTTATAATTTGTAACTTATTATGACTTTTGGAGGGGTATTATTGTCTTTTTACCCTCCAAAAAGTCAATAAGGACTTTTAAAAAGCAATCCCAAACACCCACACAAACTGTTGTTTTCATTATTCATTACGCAACATTCGATCTTGGTTTGAAGGGATTCTAAATAGATTGCTTAGTGAGGATCTAAATCCCATTTTAATATCTTACAATTTCAAATCATACGTTTTAAATTAAGTTTTGTAATCTGATAAGTATATTAAAAGTATCAAAAGTTTGTTATTGATGCATACACATCTACTATTATATCATTCTAATCAAATCTTTACATTATTTTTGTTATTGCAATAATAAGAAGAGATAATTACATACATAGTCTGATTATCTGATCAAAATAAAACCTTTAGAATCTAGGTTTAACAAATTATGTAAAATGCTTATTTTGCCCCCTTTTAACGTGTGTGCTCTCCCTAAATGACACGAGCTTTTAGTGTTGGTCTTGTATTTTTCACACAATGTTGCATAAACTTAAGCAATCTTAAACCCATACCAAGACACTCTCATAGTTAAAATGAAGCTACCAATCAACTTCTCCCACTCTAAATACCCTGATTCTAAGTTTACAAGTCTCTTGCGATCCCTCGACAATATTGATCAAAATCTTTCTCAACTAGATTTGAGACAAAAATTTTGACAACGCACAAATATTTAAGATAATTCTTGTATATTATGTTTATTGTACTCGATTTGGCAAATATCTCTTTCCTAGGCATATTAAGCATCCATGTTCCACGTCTAAAGTTGATTGAGAAATCGTTTACCATAAATCAACCATTGTGCATTAGCTTTTGAATTCGGGAAACCCCAAAAGAAAGAAATGGTTTCGATCGAGGTCGTTGGGATGAAGACTTGTGATTGTCGGTGTTTCTTGGCGTAGGGCTAAGTCTCTAGCGATTAGGGTGTGTCTGGTCTGGTTGCGATAGAGATGACAATAAGATGGGTGTGGCACGAGTATTGGTAGATTACATTAGGGTGCGTTTGGTTGGAAGAAATGGAATGAAATGGAATTGAATTGAGAAACTAGTGTAATTTTCAAGTAAAATTGTGTTTGAGTGGTTAATGAAAAGTAAATCTAAGGGAATGTTTCACCTCAAATTCCCTTGGTTGTGAGATTTCAAAATCCTTCCACCTAGAGAGGGAATTTGGAATCCCACAACCAAGGAAATTTGAGGTGAAATATTCCCTTGGGTTTTACATTTCATTATCCACTCAAACATAATTTACTTGAAAATCATACTAGTTTCTCAATTCCATTCCATTCCTTCCAACCAAACGCACCCTAACATATCCAATTGTAAAACTATATACCATACTCGTCGAGTATCAAATATAGATGTTAGAGTGTTAAGAATTATCTCTTAGATGCTCTAAATAAAATTCTTACTTTTTTTAAAATTTTCATATATTTCTATTACCTAATGAATTAGAAAATATTAATTAGAAATTAGTGAATTAGTAAATTGTTACCCAGGCTAAAATTGTTTACAATAAATGACTTAGGTAAATCATGTGTATGTTTCAGGTAATTGGGTCGGATATCACCTAAAATGCTTGTCTCATCCAGTTAAATTTTTTATAATAATCTCATACCAGAATATTGGTCTCAAATGTTTCAGGTTATCCGTATTATTCAGATTCGTATGTCTTCTCTAGTCACTAGCAACTTGGCGATGAACATTCTTGACTAAAGAATATAGACAATCTTCATTGTTAGCTTATTACATTTTGTTAATCAAAAGAGTATTTTTATCACTTATAAACTTAACGACCCTTACAATATACCTCTAAAATCCACTTAATACTCGTGGACTCGGCCCCACACCAATTTGATAAAGATAAACATTAGATGTTATCAGACCAGTAATACATCGGCTTAAGCTCATTTAACTAATCAAGTCAAATAACTAATTGTTTGTTTGTCATAAACAACCAATTTGAAAGGTCCTATTCGAACCGTCTTGTAGTGTGGCCTTCTTGCACCATATGCTTGCATCTTCTACGTCGGCAACTAAAGATGCTAACACCGGCACAAATTCAAATAATATATTATTTCATATTTTTTTAATATTTTATTATTTACCTTAAAATGAGCACATATTTGTCTCTTAAACGAACGGCATTCACTTTCCACATAGCATCTTTGACTTTGACTTTACAAAGTCAAACTAACAGATTTTTATTCATTTGTAACTTGACTCATTCATATGGCCCGTTGTGACATTGTGGCCATCCCATTATACCTTTATTTACTTTTTTGTTATGGTTAACTTATAAATGTGGGTTATAACTTTACATGTGAAAAATGAAGAGGAGATGATTCATAGTGAAAGAGAACTAGAGTTAGGACTAGAGGAGTGTTTGGTCAAGGGCCAATTTTTAGAGAGAGAATACCTCAAATCTAAAAGTGATTGGTATTAGTATGAGATTGATAAAAAATTAAAAAAAAGCTTTCATATGTTCAAATACAAATATAATATTAGGTGATGTTCGACTCAATTACCCGAAATCATATACCCATTTATCTGTATCATATTTGAAAGCTTTGATTTTAGTTATGTTTCTTATTGACTCTTGTCTAGTTTATATATCATATGAAAAATCATTTTTCTTTTGGAAGTATTTATTTGATGATATTACTTACTAGTTTAAAAACCCGTGTAAAACATGGGTTGAATTAAAATATTAAATTAATATTTAGTAATTCACATTTAGAAATTAGAAAATAATATTTTAAATAAGATATGATTCAAATCAACTACCTTAAGTATAATAATATTTTTTTAAACTTAAAAAACTTTTGTTTAAAAAATGCTTTTAAACATTCCAATTTTTTTGAAATTTGTCTTTTAAACATCTAGTAACATGTGACAAGTAGGGTGTAAAAAAATGACATAAGGCAATGAGAATGTGATAAGATGACACGTGGCAAAATTTTATTTTGCATTATTAGAGTAGATAAGCTTATCTATTTTGACAAACATGAACTCATATTTAGAGAATTATATTATCATGAAATTTACATATTTTAGATATTGAGAATAGATAGTTTAATACTTTATGTTGATAACATGTATGTAATTTAGTATATTTGAATTTGCTAAAGACTATAAAGACATAAAATTAAATAAAAAGTTATAATGATAAGAAAAATAAATGTACTTAGAAATCCCAATCAGTGTTTTTTAACAAGCTAATGAGTATGCTCAATATCCGACGATATATTCACCTAACATGTATTAGAACAAGTATGAGACACAATTTTATAATTAAAAATAAAACTACTTTTTAAAAAAAGTAAAATAGATCGGATTTTGTTTCATTCAATATGGGGCAAATGTTTTCAATGAATTTATTTATGAGGCTGACCTATATGAATACAACATGGGGGGATCTAAGTTCACTTATATGAGTGATAATGGGTTAAAAGCAAGTAAAATAGATCGGGTTTTAGTGTGTGGCGACTTCTTTGCTAAATGGCCAGCGGCTTCGCTGACGGCTCGTCCAAGAAAAAACTCTGATCATAGTCCGCTTACCTTATCTTGTTCCAGTAATGACTTCAGCCCAAAACCTTTTAAATTTTTCTCTTATTGGCTAAGAAAGGATGGTATTGGGGAGGTTGTGTCTCGTGCGCTTAACCTCCCGATTCGAGCATCTCGCCCGGATGCAAGACTTGCTGCTAAATTAAAGATGGTCAAACAAGCCCTCAAAAAATGGAACCTCGATTTGAAGGCTTGTGAAAATGTGAAAATCCAAGACTTAACATCCAAACTCAACGCTCTCGACACAATAGTTGAACTGATAGGTCTCACAGAGGAGGAAAGCAAGGAAAAAATAGAGACGAAACACAAATTAATGGAACTAGAATTGGCGAATATTAGTGAGATTAAACAAAAATCTAGGGCAAGATGGGCTCTAGAGGGGATGAGAACTCCTCTTTTTTCCATGGATTATATAAGACTAGAATCTCTTCCAACAGGATCAATGGATTTCATATTAAAGGAACCTGGATATCCAATCCACGTGATATTAAAGCTGAGGCGGTGAGATTCTTCTCAGTTAGATTCCAGGAGAAGATGAATCCGAGACCTTCTTTGATTTATGAGGGTATTAGTTGTCTCTCCCACGGTGAGGCTGCATCTCTAATAGTTCCATTCACAATGGATGAAATCAAAAGGGCTGTTTGGGATTGTGGAGGGGATAAAGCACTTGGGCCAGACGGGTTTAATTTCACATTCATCAAACACTTCTGGGAGCTTCTAAAGTCTGATTTTGCTGACATTTTTGAAGCTTTTTACAAAGACGGAGTTATTAGTGAAACTTGTAGCTCTTCCTTCATCACCTTGGTTCCCAAAGTTATTGACCCTGATGGGTTTGATGATTACCGGCCTATATCTCTTATTGGATGTATATCAAAAATCATCTCCAAAGTCCTGGCAAATCGTATTAAATGTGTCATAGGCTCGGTTATTTCTGATACCCAAACAGCCTTTTTAGCTAAAAGGAACATTCTCGACGGGCCACTAGTTGTAAATGAAGTTTTATCTTGGATGAACAAGGCTGGAAGACAAGGTCTTCTCTTCAAAGTGGACTTCAACAAAGCCTTCGACTCCATTTCTTGGGAATTTATTGATTCCATACTTTCTCAAATGAACTTCCCGGCTCCATGGGGGCGATGGGTCAATGGGATCCTTAGGTCTTCAAAAGCATCAGTATTGATAAATGGATCACCATCTAAAGAATTCCTATATTCTCGGGGGGTTCGACAAGGAGATCCCTTGTCCTCGTTCTTTTTTCTAATCGCTATGGAAGCATTAAACTGGATGTTTAATCGGAGCCAGGTCGTCGGGATTTTTAGGGGATAAAACTACCTCATGAGGGGCCAAGTCTAACCCACTTCCTCTTGCAAATGATGTTATAGTCCTAGGGGAATGGTCTCACAGTAATTTTCAAAACCTTATAAGACTCATGAGATGCTTTCATCTAGTCTCTGGGTTGGAAATGAACATCAAAAAGTGCAGCCTTACTGGGATAAATGTTTCAGATTGCAGGGTGGTAGAGATGGCTTCAAAAGTCAAATGTAAGGTGGGCTCCCCCCCCTTTTCTTACCTGGGTTTGGTTGTGGGGGCTAACATGAACATTGCGAAAAACTGGAATCACATAGTGGACACATTCCGGTCCCGTTTATCATTATGGAAAGCTAAGCACCTTTCCATTGGTGGGCGAACAATGCTCATCCGTTCGGTACCCGACAACCTTCCGATCTATTATTTCTCACTCTATAAAACTCCTGACAAAATAATCAACTCCCTAGAAAAAATTAGGCGGGATTTTTTCTGGGGTGGAGATGGAAACAACAAGAAAATTAAGTGGGTCAAATGGGAGAAGGTTTGTGCCCCAAAATCTGCTGGGGGCCTCGGGCTCGGATCCTTAAAAACGCTCAATCTAAGTCTCCTCTCCAAGTGGTGGTGGAGATTTAATTACGAAGGAAACTCTCTTTGGAAGTTAGCAATCTCATGTATTCATCATTCAAAGAGGGGCTTTTTAACTATCCCAGGGAGATTGGATAGGCCTGGTGTTTGGCTGAATATAAAGCGACTAGATGGGGTCTTATTAAAATATAATATTAACATCCACTCCCTTATGTCTAAAGTAAATGGCAGGTGGGTGTGGCATGGTGAAAAGGATGGTTGTTTCACGGTCAGTTCAATGCGGGTGCTTCTCAAGCCCCCATTTCCTCCCAACACATATGTTTATTCATGGTGTAAGTGGGTTCCAAGTAAGGTTAATATTTTTGCATGGAGAGCTGAATTGGATAGAATTCCCACTCTTTGCGCGCTCAACAAAAGGAATGTTTGCCCCATCTCCCACCTCTGTCCTTATGCAGACAAATCCCGGAATCCACAGATCACCTATTCACCTCTTGCTACTTTGCGAATATGACTTGGGCGTACATTACAACTTGGTGTAACCTCCGACCATTTTTTGCCTTCACGGTACGGGATCTGCTCAACTTACACAAATCTATTACAACCATCCCCTATCAACAGTCAGCCATCCACGTCATCATCCTCGCTGCAATATGGTGTCTGTGGAAGCTCAGGAATAGTGTCGTATTCAAGGGGCTACAACCGTCATTGAGCAAACTCTTCAGCGATATCAAGTGCACCAGCTTCTTTTGGGTTAATTGCAATGTCACACCCCCGCTAAAAGCGGAAACACGGGGATGTAACGAGATCGGGATCGTCATAACACATGGTAAGCAGTAGAGATGCAATAATAAATAATGATGATAAAGCGTGTCATGACGACACCCGACACAAATGGAGACTTGTGTCGTGTTTAGTCAATATTAACGATATCATAGCCATAAGCATAAACGTGTTAAATGATTCACATAGTCAAGTAGTAACAATTGTAATGTAAATTCCCACAACCCGGGAACAAGTATCAAAAGAATAATATTGTTTTATCAGACTACAACATTGTATCAAAATGATTGTTTGTCAAATATGTTTAGTCTCAAAAATGCATCCTAGGGTCTCCACTAAGGCAGCACACCTAGATCCTCAATTTGCATGATCACCTGAAAAGATATGCTCAAAATGGTCAACAAAATTATTGGTGAGCTCGCAGGTTTAAATAGTAAATAAGTAATTGATGTTGTATAGTAAATGATGTGGAATACCGTGTATATAGTTATAAGTAAGTAAAATCACATGACAATGAACTTTGCAACCAAACCTAACGACGTAAACAAAAATCTTGTCGGAATATATTCACCCAAGGGCCCGTTCTTGGCCACTGTTGGTACTAACTAGTATACCAACAAACAAGGATGGGGGTGTCAATCCAGTAGTACTACTAATACCTATCTGTCGGTTCCCACATTGGAATTAAATAGTTGTAAAGAAAGTACCACACAGCGAACTCAAGCATGTATCAGATAAGTACTCACAAAACAGTAACACGGTGATTCCAAGTATGTAAATTGTACAGCATTGAAAATGGGTGAGCATACTTTTCCCCAAAGTTTGTAAATGATTGAAATATTGTAAGCATAAAAAGGGGCCATGAAAATCACTTGTTAGGTGGTAAGTATGAATGATCAAAGTTTCCAAATGTCGTATGAAATGCACGGTCAAACACCTATTGACAGTTATTGTTAAGCATTAATGATATGTATAAAGCGTATAATAATGTTCGGTCGATTCGGGTTGTATCGGTTGGGTCGCGTGTAACACACACAAACAGACACACATACTAAATCTTATGTAGATCCAAGTACTAGAAATCGTCGCCATTGCTGATGATATTTGTGTAAAAGTTTCATTGTTATTGAAGGAGTATTTGGTAAATATTAGTAGTTATAAATCGATTGTTGATAATTGTAAAATGTTAAGTTGATTTGGTTTGGAATAATATTAGTAAGTTTGATAGCGTTGACTTTAATCTTGTCATTAGCAATGGCAACCGTGTCGATGTCACCTTAACATCACACGACATACACACACCACACACAAGGAGAAACTCACACACAACAACTTCAATCGCACAACAGGACCAGACGCACAACTCAACACTCCATTCGCACGAATCAACCCTCATTCGTACGAATCAGCTTCATTCGTACGATTGAACCTTCATTCGTACGACTGGCATTCAGTCGTACCACACAACACTCAATCGCACGACTCAACCTCCATACGCACGAATCAACCTTCATTCGTACGAATCAACTTCATTCGTATGATTGAACCTTCATTCGTGCGACTGGAATTCAATCGTGCGATACACGCACAATCGCACACATTCATTCGGTCGCATGACTCAATCACACACATTCATTCGCTCGCATGACTCAATCGCACACATTCATTCGCTCGCATGACTCAATCGCACGACTCAGTCGCACGACACACCCAATCGCACAACTCAGTCGCACGATTGACTCAGACGCATGACTCAGTCGCACGACTCACCCAGTCGCACGACTCAATCGCATGACAGGCCCAGTCGCCTGAACAGCAGAATCGCGACTGCTGAAGTGCAGAGCAGCCTTCGGCTGCTCCGAGCACGGGTTTTACACAACAAGGACTTCCAGAAACACACTACAAACATACACAAACAAGAAGAACACGCAGAAAGACATCACACGCACCCACACGACCTCATGTGTTCGGGTTGAACCCGAACACCCGAAACCCTAGTTTGGACAGCCGTGAATAAGCAAGAAAAGGGACAACCAAGGTCGTCTACCTGCAAGAATGGAGTAGACTCGGTTGTATTCGAAGTCTAGACGATGAAAACGCAACGAAAATGAGCGGTTTTGGTGCAAGGAGGAGGAAGAAAGGTGTAGAAGAAGAATGAAGAAGAAGATGAAGTGAATGGGGGCTAGGGCTGGGAAAATGGGTTTAAATACCCAGCCCAAGTTTGCAAAATGTCAATTTTAGTCCCTGCACTTAACCCCCGAGTTTCCCAAATTAGTTTCGGTTGAAAACGACTTTATTAGGTTAGTTATATTAATGATAAAAATGTATTTAGCGATGTTTGTAACTTAAAAATGGTTTTTATTAATGAAAATAATATTATATAAAATGGTATATTTGGCGGTAACGTTGATGAAAGTTTTAAAAGTTTTTAAAGATAACACACGTTCAAAATGAAAGCACAAGCACAAGGATGATAAAGCAAGTATAATATCCACACAAATTGTTTATAAAGATGAGGAATGAACGAACGAAGAAAAGTTAACGAAGTCCACGTTAATTGACGGACCTTTTGGTGACGGATGTCACAATATCCCCAGTTGAGAGAATCTCGTCCCGAAATTCAGCTGGAGTTAGGTCCAAGAGTGTCATCCTCTAATAGATGTGGATAATTGAGTTTCATCTGATCTTCCCGTTACCATGTAAACTCTGGCCCTCGTTTTGAATTCCATCTCACACGGACAATTGGTATTCTACTGCGCTTCAATTGCTTGACTTTCAATCCATGATCTCAATGGGTTCCTCAACAAAATGAAGCTTTTCGTCAATCTTGATTTCCTCAATTGGTACGTGAAGAGATTCGTCAGCCAAACACTTCTTGAGGTTCGACACGTGGAAAGTATCATGTACACCGCTGAGTTCTTGTGGCAACCTTAATCGGTAAGCCACTGGACCGATTCTTTCTGTAATCTCGAATGGTCCTACATATCTTGGGGCTAACTTCCTTTTCTTTCCAAATCGAACGATTCCTTTCCAAGGAGAGACTTTAAGTAAAACTCGATCCCCAATGTTGAATTCTAGAGGCTTCCGACGGTTGTCGACATAGCTCTTTTGGCGATCTCTGGCAGCTTTTAGTCGGTCTTTGATTTGGAAGATCTTGTTGGTTGTTTCTTGAATGATCTCTGGGCCTGTTAACTGACTTTCACCAATCTCGGCCCAACAAACGGGTGATCTACATTTTCTTCCATACAACGCTTCGAACGGAGCACATCCAATGCTTGTATGGTAGCTGTTGTTGTAAGAGAACTCAATCAGCGGTAGATGAGTGTCCCAACTACCACCAAAGTCGATTAGACATGCCCTCAACATGTCTTCTAGCGTCTTTATAGTTCGTTCACTTTGGCCATCTGTCTGAGGGTGATAGGCGGTACTCATATCTAATCGAGTGCCCATCGCTTTC
Source organism: Flaveria ramosissima (assembly GCA_025215565.1). Taxonomy (NCBI): domain Eukaryota; kingdom Viridiplantae; phylum Streptophyta; class Magnoliopsida; order Asterales; family Asteraceae; genus Flaveria; species Flaveria ramosissima. Next base: position 4,191,533 of record CM046045.1, read on the forward strand.
TGTAGTGTCTGCCAAAATCGTGAAGTAAATCGGCTGTCACGGTCGGATATGATTGACACCGGCACTCCGTGTCTTGTCACGACCTCCTTGATGTACAATCTCGCCAACTTATCCATTTTGTAGTCTTCTCGGATCGGCAAGAAATGTGCTGACTTCGTCATCCGATCCACTACGACCCATATCGAGTCATGCCCGCTGCTTGTTCTAGGGAGTTTGGTAATAAAATCCATAGCTATATTCTCCCATTTCCACTTGGGAATTTCATGTTGCTGTAATAATCCCGATGGTTTCTAATGTTCAGCTTTAACTTTCGAGCATGTCAAGCATCTGTTGACGTACACAGCAATATCTTTCTTCATGCCTGGCCACTAGTACAGATCTTTAAGATCGTGATACATCTTATCTGCACCAGGATGGACTGAATATCGTGTCTTATGGGCTTCATCCATGACTAAGGTACGTACACCTTCCCATCTGGGTACCCATATACGATCCATGAAGTACTGTATACCATCATCCTTGCAAATCATCTGTTTATCCAACCCTCGGAATTCTTCTCCCGCAAGGTTTTCTTCTTTCAATGCTTCACTTTGTGCAATTTGGATCTGGGCTTTCAAATTCGTTTGAATTGTCAATCCCAACGCTCGAGCACGTAGTGGTTTCACGCATTCTTTGCGGCTTAAAGCATCAGCCACCACGTTAGCTTTCCCCGGATGATACCGGATCTCACAATCGTAGTCACTAAGAAGCTCTACCCAACGTCGCTGACGCATATTTAGTTCCTTCTGATCCAGGATATGTTGGAGGCTCTTATGATCTGTGTAGATGATGCATTTGGTTCCATACAGGTAATGCCTCCATATCTTAAGTGCAAATACTACAGCGCCCAACTCAAGATCATGAGTTGTATAGTTCTTTTCGTGCACCTTAAGTTGTCGTGAAGCGTAGGCAATCACCTAATCCTTCTGCATTAGCACACATCCCAATCCTTGATGTGAAGCATCGCAGTACACCACAAAATCATCAGTTCCGTCTGGGAGAGACAATATCGGTGCGTTGCACAACTTTTCTTTCAACGTTTGGAACGCTTGTTCTTGTGCATGTCCCCAATCAAACTTCTTGTCTTTCTGAGTCAGCAATGTTAATGGTTGCGTGATTTTTGAAAAATTCGCGATGAAGCGACGATAGTAACCGGCCAATCCTAAGAATTGTTGTATCTCTGATGGTGTCTGGGGTGCATCCCATTTCTTCACCGCTTCGATCTTGCCGGGATCTACATGAATCCCATCCTCGTTAACCACATGACCCAAAAACTTCACTTCCCGCAACCAAAATTCACACTTCGAGAACTTGGCGAAAAGTTTCTCTTCCCGTAACAGTTCCAGTATTGCCCGAAGGTGTTCTTCGTGATCCTCTTTCGATCGGGAGTAGATAAGTATATCGTCTATGAATACGATCACAAACTTATCCAAGTAAGGTTTACACACCCGATTCATTAGGTCCATAAACACAGCTGGTGCGTTAGTCAACCCGAACGGCATGACCAAGAACTCATAGTGCCCATAACGAGTTCTAAACGCTGTCTTCGGTATGTCGTCCTCGAAAACCCTTAGCTGATGATATCCAGAACGAAGGTCGATCTTGGAGAAATATGAAGCTCCTTGCAGCTGATCAAACAGATCGTCGATCCTGGGGAGAGGATATCGATTCTTCACGGTTAACTTGTTCAACTCACGGTAATCAATACACATGCGGAACGACCCATCCTTCTTTTTGACAAATAATACCGGTGCTCCCCACGGTGAATGACTCGGTTGAATAAAACCCTTCTCCAGTAGTTCTTGCAACTGACTAGATAACTCTTGCATTTCTGATGGCGCTAACCGATATGGCGTCTTTGCTACCGGTGTAGCTCCAGAAACCAACTCTATACGAAATTCCACCTGTCGTGGAGGAGGCAAACCAGACAAGTCATCAGGAAATACATCTGGGTAGTCCCGTACCACTGGAATATCTACTAGTTTCCTCTCTTCTTCCTTCTTTTCTACCACATGAGCCAGAAAGGCGTAGCACTGCTTTCGTAAACTTCGGCGTGCTTTCATGCAGGAGATAAGCTTTAAGTTCCTTCCCGGTCGTTCTCCTTGAATCTTGAGTACCTCCCCGTTTGACATGGGGATTCGTACTACTTTGTCCCGACAGACAATCTCAGCTTCGTGTTTCGACAACCAATCCATTCCCACAATCACGTCGAAACTTCCTAACTCAAAGGGTATCAAGTCTATATCGAAGGCATGGTTCTCCAATATAATCGAGCACTTCCTAATAATCTCATCGGCCTGAACAACCCTACCGTTGGCCATTTCTACAGAGTAGCTAGTTTCTAGCCTACTAGGACTCAAATCAAGCAATTGCACAAACTCAGAAGATATAAAGCTATTGTCTGCCCTAGTATCAAATAATATAGATGCGAGGTGATGATTGAATAAGTGCGTACCCGTGACAACATTCGGGTCCTGACGGGCATCGTTGGCTCCAATGACCAATGCACGTCCCCGAGCTGTATTTCCTTGATTCGTCGGCCTTTGATTTCCAGCTATGGCCATCACCTGCTGCTGGTTGTTCCCTTGTTGACCCGGCGCCCGATTCAGTCTGGGGCACATGTTTCTGTAGTGATCAGGGCCTCCACACTCATAACAGACCCTGGCATTCCCGGCAGGGTTAACCGCGTTGACCGGTGCCACCAGATTCGGCGCTATTCTGCAGTCTCTCGCTAGATGCCCCGGGCGTCTACAGTTCGCGCATACCCGACACTGCATTCCTGGGGGATGATGATAGTTGCACCTATCACATTTGGGGTGCGGCCTGATATACTCTCTCTTGCTTTGCGTCACGGCCACAAAATTTCTGGTTGTCTAGGCCCTTTTATCAAATTTCCCGGCACTCGACCGGCTCGTTTTCCCAACATCCTTTCTTTTCTCTACCCCTCTTCCTAACACCCCTGTTCTCACCATCTCATCAGTTAGAGCGCCAGCCTTCAGAATTGCGCTCTGGATAGTAGGAGGAGCAGCTGCTGTTACCATTGCTCGGATTTGAGGCGCAAGTCCCCAAATATACCTCTCGATTCTCTTGGATTCCGGAGTCACTATGTGTGGAACCAGTCTTGCCAACTCGTGGAATCGATCAGTGTAAGCTGCGTGCCCAGCCCCCACCATAGCATGATTCCAGAATTCATGCTCCAGTTTCTGTATCTCGTTGAGGGGGCAGTATTCCTCAGTGATTAAGGCCTTAAACTCATCCCATGACATCTGCATCGCTGATTCTCTTCCTCTAGCTTGAACCTGGGTGTTCCACCAGGTTAACGCCTTGCCTTGTAATGAGCACGTGGCATACTTGATTCTCTGGCTGTCAAGGCACTCACTGATGTCAATCACTGCCTCCATCTTTTCTAGCCACCTGGTCAGGGCTATCACTCCGCCCTTCCCATCAAATTCCTTTGGTTTGCAGGCTACAAACTCCTTGTAAGAACATCCCCTTCTAGCATTAACAACCCCAGTCTCATTACCGGTTGTTCCACCATTCCCGGTCTCCTGATTACTTTCGTTCCCAGTCGGGTTCCCATCACCTACTTCAGTTTCAATCCCACCTTGACCTCTTTCTCCACCATCCTCGTTATCATTGCCGCCATCCCCGTGGGGGTGGTGTTGCTGAAGTGCATCGCTCACTTGGGCCACGATAGTCGAAATCAGTGCGGCCAGTTGTTGAGCGATCAAAGCTGCCATAGCAGAGTCTCTTGTTCCCTGATTATTACTGGCAGGGCCATCATTTGTTCTTGGTGTTCTGCCTCTGCCTCTGCCCCTCGGGGCTTCACTTCCGCCACTGTTGTTGCGGGTAACTCTTCGAGGCGGCATTTTCTAATCATAGAAGTAGTAAACACGTAAGTTTAAACCATTTCAAATTATAATTATATTGTCCACATCGTTCATCAAAGTCCAGCATTCCAAGTTAATATTACACTTATTGTCACCACACATTGCATGCAAGTCGTGTAGTTCTCACACCATGAATTGGTAATGTCTCAACAATAGTCCATCATATCAATTGTAAATCCATGTATATAATCATGTTTAGTCTAGCGAAGGTTGTCTATCTCTTCCTCTTTCGAGGTTTCAGACATAACCTCCTCAGGGTTAATCTCAATGTCCGAGGTCAAGCGCAATAGCATGATCTGTGAAGATCTCTTCGGGTTTAGTACCCGGATTTGATAAATCAACTCGGTGCGCAGAGGGAACAGAAGATCCAATAGAAGCATCCCATAAGGAGTGAGCACAAGAGCTCTTCTCACAGGGTGAAAAAATCATATAACTGATAGATAGACAAACAAGTAAGGAGGAACGCATACACGAGATATAATATGTGTAACATCTCATATTTTCTGTTAATTAAAAGTTAACTGTGTTAATTCTTATATGGTTATTTATGCTAATTATGAAACTTGGTGGACTTTTTTATGTATGATTTCTTATTTAACTTAAAGTTTATAAGTTAATGAAATAATAATGATGATAACAATAATAATATTAATAATGTTAATCATATTAATAATCATAATAATAATAATAATAATAATAATAATAATAATAATAATAATAATAATAATAATAATAATAATAATAATAATAATAATAATAATAATAAGGATACTTGAACAATTAACACTTAACAAGTTAGATTAAAGTTTAGGGGGTCTTAGTGTCATTTTACAAACTTTAAATAGAAGTTTTATGCATAAAATGATAAGAAATCAAAGTGGGAGGGTTAATTGTGTAAAATTTAATAAAAACCCCAAACCACCCGCCCTTACCCCGTAATTCCGGCGACCCACGCCGGCCACCGGCGGCCGAGCGCCGGCCATCCCTAAAAACCCATTAAACCACTCGCAAACGTTCCCAAATCGTTCCAAATTCAACCGTTTACATGTTTCGAACTTGAATGCACCTAATAATTGAGAATACACGTCGGTTATCAACCCATTCGAAGGCATAACCGAACTCGGTAAGTCCCAAAACCGTTCGAACATTAAAACACCATAATAATTCAATTAATTCAACATAACCAATCATCTATCTATCACTAATCGATTGCAACCACCAATTACACCTGAAACAACCACAAACAATCAGTTCGATTACACCCTTTTCATCGCAACCTGCAACACCCGTAGACCACTTTCCGAGCTTGTTAACTTGTAATTATCAGAGGGCTTTTCATCGTGGGGATCACTAGAAGCTTACTGTAAAAGGAATTTGAGTTTCATCGACGATTTCATCTTGAATCGGTTCTCCACAGTCGCGACCTAGGTCCATAACGCGAGCATCGAATACCAAACGAATCAAGTAAGTTAAATACATACATATACTCGATTTCACATGAGGAACAAAAGCCCTAAACTTAATTTGATTGATAACTTTGAATTGATGTTCAATTTGATCGATTGTGGATCTAGGGTTCTTGTAATTTGGGGGATATCTTTAGGTTGTATTTAAAACATATTAAAACCAAAATTTAACGCGGCTGGAGCCTTGGTTCACTGGTTAGAACAGTACCCCCACATACATGAGGTCCCGGGTTCGAACCCGGGCACCCTCATGTAATTTTTTTAAAGGCTTTTTGCCTTAAAATTAATTCTAGAAAATTTTTAAAATGTATAAAAATTACTTTTATAAATTCCAAATATTTTCAAAAGTTTCCAAATATTTTCTGTAAATTTTTGTAAGTTTACATAAAAGTGTTTTATTTATAAAACATTTTAGCAAAGCTAGTTTGATTAATTTTCTTAAAAAAATGGATTTTAATAATAATTAATAAAGTATTGTTGGTCTAAAAAGTTTCTTTTCACATAATATTGTTTAAATCATGATTATTTCAAGTAATCACTCAAATATTATATTTAAACTTTAATAATCATTATAAACGATTTAATTCCTTTTTCTCTATATTTAAACATATAAATAATGTAACTTGTACATAAAATATTTATAAAAATGCCCCAAATACCCAAATTGAACTTTAGACCTCGTTAATTTATTTACACTTGTTATTAAATTTAATCTTGTAAATATATATATATATATATATATAGGTGCCTCGTGACGTTTTATCTTGGAACGACGTATATTAATCTTGTTAATCTTCACCATATACTTATTTGACCATGTGAGTTTCCTTGCCCCTTTTTCATATTTTCACACTAATTTGGGGTGAAACATGATAGCTTATACATGATACACTTATACACGTTTGAGACTTGTAAATCACATGCAATTCAACTTATTATTTGTCATGGTTATTTGTGTATTGTAAGTGTTTATATGAGATACATAGTTTGTTTACAATCATTAACTATTGCTAGCCTGGCGACGTCTTAGATCTTTGGGCCTGACAAGCCTATTTGGTGCTAAAGTCGAGGTATTGCCGACTCCTGATGACGTATGCTTGTTCATCATGGGAACCAAATACACTTAGCCAATCTTTTATACTTGTAATCAAGTCGAGGTTTGGTTGTAACGATATGTGTTCTATAAACTTACTTGCTTATGACCTATGACATGAATTGCTACTTGTAACCTTTTTCTTATTATGTATGAAAACCTTGGAAACTCACCAACTATTTTTAGTTGACCTTTTATTTTTATCATGTTTCAGGTCAACCTCAAGTTTAAAGTGATCCTTTGAAAGCATGCAATAATCTAGGACTTGGACCTAGTTAATGAAACAAAAGTTTACATTATGTTATGTTATATTTGAACTTATTACTTGATTTGAGACTTATGATTGTATTCCATTTCAAGACTTATGATAATAATATTTACATATTAATATAGCGTTATGTGGCTGTGAACAATCTTAACCCTCACATCTCGACGTTTCCGCCGTCAAGGTTGGGGTGTGACAGATTGGTATCAGAGCCCATAACTATAGGGATTTAGGTTACTAGAAATGGTGACCTAGACTATAGCTTATGCATGAACCTCTTAGAAAAATATTTATATTCATGGAAATATATATATTGTTACATGCTACATAATGCTATACCTTACTTATGTGCAACTTGATGCCTTAGCATAGGTTTGCCTTGTAATTGTTCAAACTTTGTTACTCGTCTCCCTAAACTTATCTTTGACACTTTGACTCTCCCCGACAAATGAAACTTCTTATTCTTATTCTCGACGACACGTGGAATTTTATACTTATGCTTATGACTTGAATCCTTAGACCTATGTCTAATCTATGTAAAATCTCATCAAGGTTTTGATTTCATGAACCTATGATATTTGTGTGACACATAAACACCTGTATTCTGGATTTCCTGGCAAAAGGCCCTCGGGCTAAGGCAAGCATATCGCATAAATCCTACGGGACTAGTTATGCTTACCTGGGGATTTCTGGGATGAGTGATAAACTATGGTCAACATACACAAATTTCTAAGGCGAGTGGGTCAACTTACCTTGACGTGTCAACGTTTCCAAATGGTAATGCGTTACCAAATGGAACCATTCCATGTGCCTTACAACTTTTGCCCTATCCTTGTTGAACTATGATCCTTGTTATTCCAATTCTCATATCTAACTCATTTTGTATATTCCAGCATGTCTCGTCATCATGGAAAGCGTGGAAGTTCCGATCGTAAGTTAGCCGCCATGATTGCTCGACAAATGGCTGCTGTCATCCAGACCATGGTTGCTGAACTTAATAACACCTTAATGACCAATGGTAGCAACAATGGAAATGGTCATGGAGAGAATAGCAACAACCAAAACGGGAACAACCAACACGGGAACAATCAAACTTGCACCTTCAAACACTTTAGCTCTTGCAAGCCCACTAGTTTTAGTGGCAAGGAAGGAGCCACTGGTCTTCTTGAGTGGTTCGAAAGCATGGAGAATACCTTTATCAATTGTGAGTGTCCCGAGACGCTCAAGGTTCATTATGCTACTAGTGTGCTCTAACAAAGGGCACTTACCTGGTGGAATAGCGATAAGAGAAACCATGGTCCTGAAGCTGTGCAAGCACTTACCTGGGAAGAGTTCAAAAACATCGCCATCGCGAAGTTCTGCCCAAGAAGTGAGTTGCAAAAGTTGGAAAAAGAGTTTTGGAACTTGAAGCAAAACGATGGTGATCATTTGGCCTACTCAACTAGGCATCATGAGTTGAGTATACTGCTGCCTCACATGGTCGACACTGTCCCCCGCAATATCGAGAAGTTCATTAAGGGTGTACCACCCCAAATTCAAGATGTTGTGGTGGGTAGCCGACCCACAACCTTGGAAGAAGCCATTACTATCACCGCTCAACTCACCGAGAACCATATACAAGCGGGCACCATGTCTGTGAAAGGTGCAAAGAAGGTAGAGAAGACGGCTACCGAGGCTGTTAAGGAGACCAAAGCTGAACCGTCTTACAACAACAACAACAACAACAAGAAGCGCAAGTTCACACCGGCACGCAACTATACCGTAGCTGCACCCAAACCCCAAAGACCACTTGTACCTGCGGCTGCACCTGTGGCACAAGTGCCTGGGGCTAGGGCTTATGCTGGTCCTCAGCCTATGTGCAACATTTGTAGGTACCATCACCCGGGAAATCAACCATGCCGTATCTGTACTTTATGTGGTAAATATGGTCACTTGGTGGCGACTTGTCACCGTGCACCTAACAACGCCGCCGTGGTCACAAACCGTGTTTGCTACAACTGTGGGGAACCTGGTCATTTTCACCCACAATGCCCTCGTCTTGTGGGTAATGTTCCACAAGCCCGAGGACGTGTTCAACATCAACGCTAACCAAGCACAAGCAAACAACGATGTGGTGAATGGTATGTTTAACTTACCTTTAACTTTTGTGACCTAATTCTTTTCATGTGTTACCTATGTCGTTAAATACCTTTAAAATTGAACAGGTATGTTCCTTATTAATAAAACTTATGCCTATGTCCTATTTGATTCTGGAGCCGATAAGATTTTGTTTCTTTAGAGTTTGAACCCATACTTGCTAAGCCACATACGAAACTAGAAAGACCTCTTACCGTTGAAGTTGCCGATGGAGAACCGATCACCGTTGACGTCGTTATTCGTGATTGCATCTTAAGTCTTGACACGCATGATTTTCTTATCGATATTATCCCTATGAAACTGGAAGCTTCGACGTCATCATTGGTATGGATTGGTTAGCCAAACACCATGCCGAGATCATTGTTTCGAGAAGTGCATTCGTATACCGTTACCCTCTGGAGATACGTTGAAAGTGTTTGGTGAAAAATCTTCCAAAGGACTTAAACTCATGTCTTGCACTCAAGCCCGAAAGTGCTTAAGCAAGAAGTATATGGCCTTCTTGGCTTACGTGGTCAACACGAAAGTCAAAGGGAAAGAACTTAAGGATGTCCCTATTGTACGAGACTTTCCTGAAGTATTTCCCGATGACCTTAGTGGTCTACCTCCCGTGCGTGAAGTCGAGTTCAAAATTGACTTAATACCGGAGAGCAACCCCGTGGCTAAGTCACCATATCGGCTTGCACCATCGGAAATGCAAGAACTCTCTAGTCAACTTCAAGAGTTATCCGAGAAGGGCTTCATCCGTCCTAGTTCTTCGCCTTGGGGTGCACCTATTCTATCGTGAAGAAGAAAGATGGAACGTTTTGTATGTGCATCGATTATCGTGAGCTTAACAAGCTTACCATCAAGAACCGTTATCCTCTTCCTCGTATCATGATTTGTTTGACCAACTTCAAGGAGCTGCTATTTTCTCGAAGATCGATTTACGTTCTGGCTATCATCAATACGAGTCCATGATGATGATATCCCAAAGACCGCTTTCTGTACTCGTTATGGGCACTATGAGTTTATGGTGATGCCTTTTGGTTTAACCAATGCTCCTGCTGTTCATGGATCTCATGAACCGAGTATGCAAGCCGTATCTAGACAAGTTTGTGATCGTCTTCATTGATGACATACTTATCTATTCCAAGTCCAACACCGATCATGAACTGCATTTGAGATTGGTTCTTGATTGTTGAAGAAAGAGCAATTGTACGCGAAGTTCTCGAAGTGTGACTTCTGGCTCGAGGAAGTTCAATTTCTAGGACACGTGGTGAATAGCCAAGGAATTCACGTTGATCCTGCAAAGGTGGAAGCTGTGAAGAATTGGTGTGTTCCTACAACTCCTACCGAAGTTCGTTCTTTTCTTGGTCTTGCTGGTTATTATCGGCGATTCATTGCCAACTTCTCGAGAATCGCGAAACCGCTCACTACTTTGACACAAAAGAATAAACCATTCGAGTGGGGTTCCGAGCAAGAAGAAGCTTTTGAAGCGTTAAAGCATAAGTTGTGAAATGCTCCTATCTTGACCCTACCTGATGGAAGCGACGATTTCACCGTGTATTGTGATGCATCTAAACAAGGCCTTGGTTGTTGTTCTCATGCAACGAGGGAAGGTCATAGCTTATGCATCGAGACAATAAAGGTTCACAGAGGTGAATTACACAACACACGATCTCGAGCTTGGTGCTGTTGTCTTTGCTTTGAAGATTTGGAGACACTACTTGTATGGTACGCAATGTATAGTCTACACCGATCACAAAAACCTTCAACACGTTTTCAATCAAAAAGATCTCAATATGAGACAACGTCGTTGGGTGGAGTTGATTAGTGACTACGATTGTGATATTCGTTACCATCCTGGTAAAGCAAACGTTGTAGCCGATGCACTAAGCCGAAAGATTCACAACAAGATGATCTATTCCAAGAAATTCGCGATCGACGTCAATGGTTTGACACTTTGGGTGAGTTCGATACTGAGATCCGACTAGATGTCAACGAGACCACCGTACTGCTACAAAACCTGAGAATAGATAGTGACATCGAGTCTAGTATCCTGGAGGCTCAACAAATGGTACAACGAGAAGGAAGAATGAAGGATGAATTGGAGCATAATCTTCTAACCCAATTGGAAACGAAACCTAATGGATTGATGTACTTCGCAAATCGAATTTGGGTTCCAAATCGCGAAAACCTCCGTACCTTCATCATGAACGAAGCTCACCAAACTCGTTATTCTATTCATCCTGGCTCCGATAAGATGTACATGGACCTACGTGGTCAATATTGTGGCCTGGAATGAAGAAAGACATAGCGACTTATGTAGCTAAGTGCCTCACATGTACGAAGGTTAAAGCCGAACATCAACGTCCAAGTGGATTACTTGAGCAACCCGAGATTCCTATGTGGAAGTGGGAACACATATCCATGGACTTCATAACAAAGCTACCCCGAACCTCTCGAGGACATGATAGCATATGGGTGATCGTTGACCGATTGACCAAGTCGGCGCATTTTATTTTATACCATACGTGACACTTACAAAACATCAAAGTTAGCTCGTATATACGTTGATGAGATTGTAAGTCGTCATGGGGTACCTCTGCACATCATATCCGACCGAGATGCTCGCTTCACTTCACATTTTTGATCGTCTATGCAAGAACTCTTGGGTACACAACTAGATCTAAGCACGGCTTACCATCCTCAAACTGATGGTCAAACCGAGCGAACGATCCAAACCTTGGAGGATTTGCTACGCCTTTTTGTTCTTGACTTTGGTGGCGATTGGGATACGCATCTACCGCTCGCGGAATTTTCGTATAACAATAGCTACCACTCATTACACGGTTGCTCCACCATTCCGGTCTCCTGATTACTTTCGTTCCCAGTCGGTTCCCATCACCTACTTCAGTTTCAATCCCCCTTGACCTCTTTCTCCACCATCCTCGTTATCATTTCCGCCATCCCCGTGGGGGTGGTGTTGCTGAAGTGCATCGCTCACTTGGGCCACGATAGTCGGAATCAGTGCGGCCAGTTGTTGAGCGATCAAAGCTACCATAGCAGAGTCTCTTGTTCCCTGATTATTACTGGCAGGGCCATCATTTGTTCTTGGTGTTCTGCCTCTGCCTCTGCCCCTCGGGCTTCACTCCCGCCACTGCTGCTGCGGGTAACTCTTCGAGGCGGCATTTTCTAATCATAGAAGTAGAAACATGTAAGTTTAAACCATTTCAAATTATAATTATATTGTCCACATCGTTCATCAAAGTCCAGCATTCCAAGTTAATATTACACTTATTGTCACCACACATTGCATGCAAGTCGTGTAGTTCTCACACCATGAATTGGTAATGTCTCAACAATAGTCCATCATATCAATTGTAAATCCATGTATATAATCATGTTTAGTCTAGCGAAGGTTGTCTATCTCTTCCTCTTTCGAGGTTTCAGACATAACCTCCTCAGGGTTAATCTCAATGTCCGAGGTCAAGCGCAATAGCATGATCTGTGAAGATCTCTTCGGGTTTAGTACCCGGATTTGATAAACCAACTCGGTGCGCAGAGGGAACAGAAGATCCAATAGAAGCATCCCATAAGGAGTGAGCACAAGAGCTCTTCTCACAGGGTGAAAAAATCACATAACAGATAGATAGACAAACAAGTAAGGAGGAACGCATACACGAGATATAATATGTGTAACATCTCATATTTTCTGTTAAATAAAAGTTAACTGTGTTAATTCTTATATGGTTATTTATGCTAATTATGAAACTTGGTGGACTTTTTTATGTATGATTTCTTATTTAACTTAAAGTTTATAAGTTAATGAAATAATAATGATGATAACAATAATATATTAATAATGTTAATCATATTAATAATCATAATAATAATAATAATAATAATAATAATAAAATAATAATAATAATAATAATAATAATAATAATAATAATAATAATAATAATAATAATAATAAATAATAATAATAATAATAATAATAATAATAATATAATAATAATAATAAGGATACTTGAACAATTAACACTTAACAAGTTAGATTAAAGTTTAGGGGGTCTTAGTGTCATTTTACAAACTTTAAATAGAAGTTTTATGCATTAGATGATAAGAAATCAAAGTGGGAGGGTTAATTGTGTAAAATTTAATAAAAACCCCAAACCACCCGCCCTTTACCCCGTAATTCCGGCGACCACGCCGGCCACCGGCGGCCGAGCGCCGGCCATCCCTAAAAACCCATTAACCACTCGCAAACGTTCCCAAATCGTTCCAAATTCAACCGTTTACATGTTTCGAACTTGAATGCACCTAATAATTGAGAATACACGTCGGTTATCAACCCATTCGAAGGCATAACCGAACTCGGTAAGTCCCAAAACCGTTCGAACATTAAAACACCATAATAATTCAATTAATTCAACATAACCAATCATCTATCTATCACTAATCGCTTGCAACCACCAATTACACCTGAAACAACCACAAACAATCAGTTCGATTACACCCTTTTCATCGCAACCTGCAACACCCGTAGACCACTTTCCGAGCTTGTTAACTTGTAATTATCAGAGGGCTTTTCATCGTGGGGATCACTAGAAGCTTACTGTAAAGGAATTTGAGTTTCATCGACGATTTCATCTTGAATCGGTTCTCCACAGTCGCGACCTAGGTCCATAACGCGAGCATCGAATACCAAACGAATCAAGTAAGTTAAATACATACATATACTCGATTTCACATGAGGAACAAAAGCCCTAAACTTAATTTGATTGATAACTTTGAATTGATGTTCAATTTGATCGATTGTGGATCTAGGGTTCTTGTAATTTAAGGGAAATCTTTAGGTTGTATTTAAAACATATTAAAACCAAAATTTAACGTGGCTGGAGCCTTGGTTCACTGGTTAGAACAGTACCCCCACATACATGAGGTCCCGGGTTCGAACCCGGGCACCCTCATGTAATTTTTTAAAGGCTTTTTGTCTTAAAATTAATTCTAGAAAATTTTTAAAATGTATAAAATTTACTTTATAAATTCCAAATATTTTCAAAAGTTTCCAAATATTTTCTGTAAATTTTGTTAGTTTACATAAAAGTGTTTTATTTATAAAACATTTTAGCAAAGCTAGTTTGATTAATTTCTTTAAAAAATAGATTTTAATAATAATTAATAAAGTATTGTTGGTCTAAAAAGTTTCTTTTCACATAATATTGTTTAAATCATGATTATTTCAAGTAATCACTCAAATATTATATTTAAACTTTAATAATCATTATAAACGATTTAATTCCTTTTTCTCTATATTTAAACATATAAATAATGTAACTTGTACATAAAATATTTATAAAAATGCCCCAAATACCCAAATTGAACTTTAGACCTCGTTAATTATTTACACTTGTTATTAAATTTAATCTTTTAAATATATATATATATATATAGGTGCCTCGTGACGTTTTATCTTGGAACGACGTATATTAATCTTGTTAATCTTCACCATATACTTATTTGACCATGTGAGTTTCCTTGCCCCTTTTTCATATTTCCACACTAATTTGGGGTGAAACATGAACATGATAGCTTATACACGATACACTTATACACGTTTGAGACTTGTAAATCACATGCAATTCAACTTATTATTTGTCATGGTTATTTGTGTATTGTAAGTGTTTATATGAGATACATAGTTTGTTTACAATCATAACTATTGCTAGCCTGGCGACGTCTTAGATCTTTGGGCCTGACAAGCCTATTTGGTGCTAAAGTCGAGGTTGCCGACTCCTGATGACGTATGCTTGTTCATCATGGGAACCAAATACACTTAGCCAATCTTTTATACTTGTAATCAAGTCGAGGTTTGGTTGTAACGATATGCGTTCTATAACCTTACTTGCTTATGACCTATGACATGAATTGCTACTTGTAACCTTTTTCTTATTATGTATGAAAACCTTGGAAACTCACCAACTATTTTTAGTTGACCTTTTATTTTTATCATGTTTCAGGTCAACCTCAAGTTTAAAGTGATCCTTTGAAAGCATGCAATAATCTAGGACTTGGACCTAGTTAATAAAATAAAAGTTTACATTATGTTATGTTATATTTGAACTTATTACTTGATTTGAGACTTATGATTGTATTCCATTTCAAGACTTATGATAATAATATTTACATTTTAATATAGCGTTATGTGGCTGTGAACAATCTTAACCCTCACATCTCGACGTTTCCGCCGTCAAGGTTGGGGTGTGACAATATGCATACAGATCCTAGCATGCAAATCTACATGAAGGTTCCTAGGTTATAGTCTAGGTCAAGCGTATTGCCTAATTCTCTATAACCTGGCTCTGATACCCATCTATCACACCCCCGCTAAAAGCAGAAACACGCGGATGTAACGACAGCGGGATCGTCATAACACATGGTAAGCAGCAGAGATGCAATAATAAATAATGATAATAAAGCGTGTCATGACGACACCCGACACAAATGGAGACTTGTGTCGTGTTTAGTCAATATTCACGACAGCATAGCCATAAGCATAAACATGTTAAATGATTCACATAGTCAAGTAGTAACAATTGTAATGTAAATTCCCACAACCCGGGAACAAGTATCAAAAGAATAATATTGTTTTATCAGACTACAACATTGTATCAAAATGATTGTTTGTCAAATATGTTTAGTCTTAAAAATGCATCCTAGGGTCTCCACTAAGGCAGCACACCTAGATCCTCAATTTGCATGATCACCTAAAAAGTTATGCTCAAAATGGTCAACAAAATTGTTGGTGAGCTTGCAGGTTTAAATAGTAAATAAGTAATTGATGTTGTATAGTAAATGATGTGGAATACCGTGTATATAGTTATAAGTAAGTAAAATCACATGACAATGAGCTTTGCAACCAAACCTAACGACGTACACAAAGATCTTGTCGGAATATATTCACCCAAGGGCCCGTTCCTGGCCACTGTTGGTACTAACTAGTATACCAACAACCAAGGATGGGGGTGTCAACCCAGTATTACTGCCAATACCTATTCGTCGGTTCCCACACTGGAATTAAATAGTTGCAAAGAAAGTACCACACAGCGAACTCAAGCATGTATTAGATAAGTACTCACAAAACAGTAACATGTTGATTTCAAGTATGTAAATTGTATGTAAATTGTACAGCATTGAAAATGGGTGAGCATACTTTTCCCCCAAGTTTGTAAATGATTGAAATATTGTAAGCATAAAAGGGGCCACGAAACTCACTTGTTAGGTGGTAAGTATGAATGATCAAAGTATCCAAATGTCGTATGAAATGCACAGTCAAACACCTATTGACAGTTATTGTTAAGCATTAATGATATGTATAAAGCTTATAATAATGTTCAAAATCCGGGTTGTATCGGTTGGGTCGCGTGTAACACACACAAACAGACACACGTACTAAATCTTATGTAGATTCAAGTACTAGAAATCGTCGCCATTGCTGATGATATTTATGTAAAAGTTTCATTGTTATTGAAGGAGTATTTGGTAAATATTAGTAGTTATAAATCGGTTGTTGATAATTGTAAAATGTTAAGTTGATTTGTTTGGAATAACATTAGTAAGTTTGATAGCGTTGACTTTAATCTTGTCATTAGCAATGGCAACCATGTCGATGTCACCTTAACATCACACGACATACACACACCACACACAAGGAGAAACTCACACACAACAACTTCAATCGCACAACAGGACCAGACGCACAACTCAACACTCCATTCGCACGAATCAACCTCATTCGTACGAATCAGCTTCATTCGTACGATTGAACTTTCATTCGTACGATTGGCATTCAGTCGTACCACACAACACTCAATCGCACGACTCAACCTCCATACGCACGAATCAACCTTCATTCGTACGAATCAGCTTCATTCGTACGATTGAACCTTCATTCATGCGACTGGAATTCAATCGTGCGATACACGCACAATTGCACACATTCATTCGGTCGCATGACTCAATCGCACACATTCATTCGCTCGCATGACTCAATCGCACACATTCATTCGCTCGCATGACTCAATCGCACACACACACACAGTCGCACGACTCAGTCGCATGACACACCCAGTCGTACAACTCAGTCGCACGATTGACTCAGACGTATGACTCAGTCGCACGACTCACCCAGTCGCACGACTCAAGCGCATGACAGGCCAGTCGCCTGAACAGCAGAATCGCGACTGCTGAAGTGCAGAGCAGCTTTCGGCTGCTCCGAGCACGGGTTTTACACAACAAGAACTTCCAGAAACACACTACAAACATACACAAACAAGAAGAACACGCATAAAGACATCACACGCACCCACACGACCTCATGTGTTCGGGTTGAACCCGAACACCCGAAACCCTAGTTTGGACAGCCGTGAATAAGCAAAAAAAGGGATAACCAAGGTCGTCTACCTGCAAGAATGGAGTAGACTCAATTGTAGTTGAAGTCTAGACGATGAAAACGAGACCAAAATGAGCGGTTTTGGTGCAAGGAGGAGGAAGAAAGGTGTAGAAGAATAATGAAGAGAAGATGAAGTGAATTTGGGCTAGAGCTGGGAAAATGGTTTAAATACCCAGCCCAAGTTTGCAAAATGTCAATTTTAGTCCCTGCACTTAACCCCCGAGTTTCCCAAATTAGTTTCGGTTGAAAACGACTTTATTAGGTTAGTTATATTAATGATAAAAATGTATTTAGCGATGTTGTAACTTAAAAATGGTTTTTATTAATGATAATATATTTATAAAATGGTATATTTGGTGGTAACGTTGATGAAAGTTTTAAAAGTTTTTAAAGATAGCACAAGTTTAAAATGAAAGCACAAGCACAAGGATGATAAAGCAAGTGTAATATCCACATGAATTGTTTATAAGATGAGGAATGAACGAACGAAGAAAAGTTAACGAAGTCCACGTTAATTGACGGATTTTTGGTGACGGATGTCACATGCAAAGCGGTTCCTCAGTTGGAATGGTCAGAGTGGAGTAGCTTTACTATTTAAGATAGACAGTGGGTTATAAATCATTTGTTCGGGTGTTATCTGCAGTTGTTGAAATTTGGCATTCCATGTTTTTGTTCCTGTGTTTGGCCTCCTCTAGCTTCTTGTTAATGTGGTATCTTTTATTATATAATCTGCCTTTCAAAAAAAAAGAAGAAAAAATTGTTTCTCCACTAATAATTGTTGCAACATGGGTCGTTTTCCTAGAATAGACATTACTGAAAACTATTTTAGGAGAAAATGATATGAGTAATAAATTTTGTGACATAAAGGTGGTCCTCGAGTGGTTTAATCGGGATATGAATCCCTCGAGCTTTCCATTATAAATCCATTATAAAACCCCGAAATGTGGACGCACAATTCCTCTTGGGAAGTTATAACCTCTTTAACCAATTTTTTTGATATGCTCTAAATAGAAGAAAATTGAATGAGAATTTGAGAAATTTTTAATGTTGTCATATAATAATATGCTATCATGAACCACCGGATATGTATCCATTCATAAACTTTTTGATTTCTAGAGGATTTAGATAATTGTTAGCGGTTTCTAGATTTGAAACGAGATTTTTGTGGTTTCTAGATAATTCCCTTCTTGAGGTAGTAAATTCTGACTTTCGGACTTTAGATCCGCTGGTGTTGCAAGTGAACTATAATATTAAATTAAAGTTTAAGTATATATATTTAAATACCTTTTTATTGTCGTTAGACTCATTTGTATTGCAAATTTAGCTTCTTAACATTTAAAGTAACGATTGCATTGGATTGTCAAATGAATTTGTATACACATTAACGTAAATACTCATCTAGTGTTGCTATGATATCTTTATCTACTCTCGTTACGTTTTCTTTTGAATTATGTTTTTCATATCGAAATACTAAGTCTAAAACAGTTTAAAATGTTTAAGATTTTTTTAAAGTAAACTATTTTCACTTTTCATTTCAAGAATTGATTTCTCAAACTTGTTTTTTCTTATTAACGCAATACGTATAAAAGATATCGTTATAGAGTAAAAAACCATGATCAAGTGAATAGTGACTTGCCAAACACGGAGTACAATCCTTAAAACACATGGTACAATGTCGTGGTGCATGTCTATTCTATTATTTATTTATTTTTTGAATTTTCAACGTTGTGCATACATTTAACTGTTAAAAAGTTGTATCTTAAACACACTTTTATGAGTTTATCATAAAAAAAACATGTTGTTCAATGATATTAAAGTATTGAAATTATATCACTCATAAGTGGTGAATATTAAAGTTTTGAGTCACAGACATATGGTGTAAATTAATAAGTGTGAGTCTATTGTCAACAAACACGTATTTTATTTTAATCTAAATTTGTACTTATAATTCTATGCAATTACTAAACAAGAGGACAATAAGCAAATCGTTGAAACATAGAAAATTTGATCACAAGTGTAGTGGATGTTATTAACGAAACGTGCCATAAACTATGCTAAGTAAAGACATGCACTCAAGGCCGCATATGGCCTTCGGTTTTCTAACCACAAGTTCTCTTTGAATAATCAAAAGTAAAACATATAAAATAATAATAAAAACTCTTAACACAATTTGGTACTTCATACTTTATGATGGTATATTAGTTATATATTGTGAAAATGTGAATAATGTGTCATTTTTTGTGTTTTAAGAAGTATAAAAAAAGAGTGTTTTTTTAGTACCTACAAATACATTTATAATTGGGTCAAAGGCTAGCAACACTTGAAAGAGTCGGTAAGTATACATATAGCGGGACACAAGACATATTTTGTGTTATCCACTTTATATTTATATCATTACCTTTTATATCTTCTTCACTCACAAACACTTTTAAAAATTTAAAAAAATTTATAAGAATTTTACCGTATTTCTTCAAATATGAGATTAAACACTAATATTTTTTTTCCTATTTCACTCACACCCAGTGACAACATCACTTATAAATATAGGACACACACCCATTTAGAAATGAGGAACATACGGTGAAACTTTAAGGTTTAGGTCTTGTGACTAAGTTTTAATGTGAGTGTATGGATTAAAGTATGTCTTAAAAAAAGATAAATAGATAGAAAGTGTGTGTGAATGCTTCATATTTAATATTTACCTTCTCTGTCTAATAGATCCTCAATTACATTAAAATAATATGCCATTTGATACAATTAACATGTATAAAAAAATAAACTTTATTCACCTCAAAATAATAAAACTTTCTCTGACTAGTCTCTAGATTTAAAATTATATATACATAACAACAAGTATAGTTCTACGGACAGAGTGTAAAGAATTATCCATAACAACAGTTATATGTATCCAAATTATTTGTTTTACTTCCTTATAATTTTGTTTGACTTTCAGTAAGTCCAAATATTTGTATTGTGGTGCTTGTTTATTATGGTTTGCTTAAATATTAACGACGTCGTTTTTATCGAATCTAGGTTGCAAACGGCGTTCTGTCTTCCCCTATAGTGGACCGAGTCATAAAACATTCTGTAATTTCCAACTAATAAAAATAATAATACTTTAACTTTAGGACCACCATCAATCACTTCCACATGTATGACTTTGTTTAGTTTACATGTTAGACTATAAGTAAAATAAAGTTTTTAGTAGGCTTTTAATTGAAAGAAATTAACTTTTTTATTGTACTGTTTGATTGGAAGTTCGTTTGTGTTTTTTATTTTATAAATGAATGAACATAAATAAGGATTTGGTTTATCTGATTAAACGAACAAACATCAAGAACATTTTTTTTTATTGTTCATTTACGTTCATTTAAATTCATTTATATTTGTTTATGTATGTTTATTTGTGCTTTTTAAAATAATTATTAAACTTCTTTTTAATACTATTAATAAAAATGATTAGCGATGAATCTAACTTTAAATGTGATTCAAGACTAATCTAATATTTAAGTGTTAACGAACTTCTAAAACTTTAAGGGTGAAACCCCCTTGACCATAGGGGTTCCAAGAGCCAATGTCTCATGGCGTGATTCGTGTTATGCTTGACCAGTTGAAAGTAGTATGGAATTGATGATTAGAAAAAAAATGATAAAAACTATAGTAAGTTACTACTGATCATCAATGGTAACTTTGTTTAACAACAAGTGTGATCAACCACAACTAAGTTGCTACTAAAAGGCAAGACGTAAGTAACAACAAAGTTACTACTTATGATTTTCTACTGAAGATGTCTACTGATTGTAACACCTATACATGAGTACATTCAAATACATAATGATTCTAATTTCTAAATAAAGGAGCTTAATAATCACATAAGCAATTGCATGTAGTGCTACATAGATGTAATAATAGGAGAAGAAGAGAAAAACAATACCTAATACATATTTGTCTTTTATACAAAATCTAAACCAATAAATACATATGTTTATGTTTATATACTTAAAACTATACCTTTAAGGAGACTTATTATAAGGTGTCTGTTGAGCATTCAAATCTTGTAACTTTCAAGTATACATAGTTAATAAAAATTAATTAGAAGCTGTAAACTTAAAACTATATTATGAATAAATTTATATGGAAAGTAACATTTAATTTATCCACACAACCAACCACACACATGTACTGTTGTACATTCCAAAGGAATCAAGCAGCCATCAGAAGAGACAAACCAAGCTGTCCCCAGCTTAACTAACGTACACCGCACCACACCCAATAAATACCCCACCACCCCCGTAAATCTCTCACTTTTTTCCTCTGCCGAATGAATTTTCCTGAGAACGAAAGCTCTAAAAGTCGGATCACACCCTAACCCCACTTCTGTTGTACCCCCTGCATCATCACTTGTACACACACACACCACACACGCATACAACACATACATACACATACATGTATACATACATAGAGCATACATACATCGAGTGACGATATGGATAGAGAACACGTAGACGAATATGGTCCATGAATCCAGTGAATGATGCACGGAGGAACACGATACTGTTATTCGATTTTCATTTCAACACCGTTTCATCGCCTCTAGTTATCTGCTCTTGCACCTGTTACTTTGTTCTCTCTTTTGATTCCGTAATCACACTGCAATCACCGTCGATTTCAATAATGGCTACCGGAGATGACACGTCGTCCTCTGGATTCAGCCTGCAAGGGATTGATGATGTAGAAGACTTCGTTTGGGTGAGTTTCAGTTTAACTTTTTGGATTTTATCATGTTTAATTGTTTAATTAATCATGAATTTATGATTATTTAGAACATGAATGTTGTAAGTATCATTTAATATAGAATTAGCCGGCGTGTTGGGATTGGTTGTGTGATTTTGATGTCAACTACGAAGTTGATGTTGACTTTGGTTTG
Organism: Flaveria ramosissima; assembly: GCA_025215565.1. Classification (NCBI taxonomy): domain Eukaryota; kingdom Viridiplantae; phylum Streptophyta; class Magnoliopsida; order Asterales; family Asteraceae; genus Flaveria; species Flaveria ramosissima. The sequence continues at coordinate 4,213,789 of CM046045.1, forward strand.
TGAACAAGTGATGATTAGGTTAATGATGGTGGATTTGAAAGTTGGAGTTTGGGGTTTTGGAGTTATGTGGTTGATGTGTGAGTGTGTTGTTGGAAATGCAGGGGAATCAAGGGGATTCTGCTTCCATGTCGTTGGGAAGGTTTAGTCATCTTTATGATCTCATGGATATGGGCAACAAAGCATTCCGAGAGAATCGTTTTGAGGAGGTAAATGTTGAATGTAAATACGAGAAAATTTTCTTTTGTGTATGCATCTTCAAGCTCTTTGCGCGTTAAAATTATAACTTTCCAACTTGTCTAGCTTGTTTGTGCTTGGAGCTCCATGCTTATTGGTGTAGGACTGCGGCAAGTGGTGAATTTTTCTTTTCTAGACAGATATTAGATGAAAACATTGATTGATTTGTAACTTTGCGTTGGCATATACGTGGTAATGGGAACATCCCAAATTTACCAACAGGGCGCACATAACCCTGAAATGTACTATATAAGTTTGGTGTATATAAGTGTTACCTAGTCATGGAGTCCGGTTTTGTTGTTCCATATATTACTATGTTTAGGTATGCAGCGTATGCCATGGCCTAAGTTGTTGCCATCCTATGTTAAGGATGATAGAATTATAGTTCTCCATTATACAATCTCAAGCACGTTATGCAGAAGCTGATTCCTTGTTTCCATTCCGCAGACCTCAAAGTTGGTAGTTTTTTTTGTTAGACTTGTGTTGTTCAGGATTAATAGCAAAAGAGGCAATGATGGTATATTACTATATTTATAAACAAAAAAGACAATTTTAGTATTTCAAAGTTGAAGTAACAATATCATATGCATAACTAGGTAACTCTATAAACAGGGATTGTAAATTATAGTTTACCATGGTTGGCTTTATATTTTATAAGGGTTATGTAGAGAGTCACCATGCACTATTTGGTTCCTACCTCTTAATAGTTGCTACTAGGTTCATTTGCAGAGGACTTGCCTCTCAAAAGTAGGCTGATATGTATTTTGTTTGTATTTCCATTATTCTCAGCTAAATACTATTGGATCCTATAATAATTTCGCTGATAATTATATCTATGAACCAGGCAGTCAATTGTTTCTCGAGAGCTCATAATATTAAACCAGATGATCCTATCATCCTTAACAACCGATGTTCCGCTTACCTCAGGTGAATTACAGGTTACTTGATTGTCACTGTTTACTCTTCATATCTTTTATCTTTTGGGTTGAGGTCTTAACAAACACACATGTTAAAATGTCAATGCTTTTTTATTCTTTTTCTGTACACATTCCAATGAAGTAATACTCCCCGTAATTTTCTATCCAGGATCTGTCAATTCCTGAAAAACAGACCACCTTCTGCATCTGAACATAGGCCATTGAGTGGGCTTGATCCTACAATTCATGCTGGCGTATGTGATCTTTGTTTATTTTGTATGACCTTGCTCATTCTTTGTTTCTTTGTAAGTTACCGATTTCGGAGGACACCTTCATATTTGAATTTCTGTTTTTAGCTTGCATTGAAGGATGCTGAGCAATTTATGAACATGAGAAGTCAATCAGTAACTCCATACATATTGAAGGCAAATGCACTCATTTTGGTAAGATTCCTTTACTTTCATCTCCATTCTCTTAGGCGCTTGCGTTGAATATATTTCATCAATGCTTTCTATATATACACATCGCCTAACTTGATGACAAGCTGTTGGCAGTTAGAGAGGTTTGAGCAAGCCCGTGATGCAATTATCTCTGGTCTTCAGGTTGATCCTTCAAGGTAATATATAGTAAATTATACTTCTTTACCTTAAGTGGTTCACATCCTTTCTAGGAGGCAGCAATTTCAACACATTTACTTCTAAAAGGGTTAATTCTTGTTATGTTTTATCTTTATCATGGTAAATGGGTAAGATTAGAAAAAAGTGAGCTTAAGAGGATAGGAGCCAACTTGGTTGGAAGTCCCCTATGTGTAATGATAATATATAAAACCTCCTAAATCATTTTCTTAATGTAATTAGATTACTATTGGAATTGTATTATTTTTGTAATTATATCTGACACTCTAATTATTAGTAATAAAATATTAAACATTTTGGACAAAATTGTTCTAGATCAATCCAGTTTGACTCGTACATGAGTTACATTCTTTAAATCATATAGTAGAATTACGCGTTTTGACCCATTACTCAACCCACATGACCTGTCCTTTTTGCGCCTCTACTTTATGTGGTCTTTATATGTTTCATTTTTCCGTTCAATAACATTCATGTTATGTATTATCTTCAACTTCATCTTTTTTTGTTCGTTTTCACTTTCATGTTTATAATTGTGAATAGGATAACTATTTGCAGTCACATTTTTCTTAATATGCAATTAAACACATAATAATAATATAATATGTTTTTTCCTATTCTGGCGTGACACAGTAATGCTCTACGGAATTTAGAGCGGATAACAACCAATTTATTTGGGAGTAGAGTCCATGGGAGACCAGCACGTACTGATGATTTTGATTGCACACTTTGCTTGAAATTACTATATGAACCCGTTACAACTCCATGTGGGCATACCTTTTGTCGCTCTTGCCTCTTCCAATCGATGGATAGAGGTTGGTCTCCTTCCTCCTCTTTTATATAATATTAGGAAATGGGTCAAACAGGTCTGGGTTGACCCGATATGTTCGTTTTCCTGTCACTAATTCTTTTCTGTCCTTTTGGGTGAATGCTAGGGAACAGATGCCCTTTGTGCCGAACGGTTTTGTTTATTAGTCCTAGAACTTGTGCAATAAGGTGAGTTTGTTTCCATGTTTAATACTAGATCAGCTATTGTTTATTTCTATGCGATTTTTATCTTCCAGTGGAGTGTACTAATATGTCATCCTTGTTGTTTTAGTGTGACACTGAACAGCATAATAGAGAGAAACTTTCCACAGGAATATGCAGAACGGAAACTAGAGCATGAGAGTTTGACAAACATGGGTCCTGATTTGATACCTCTTTTTGTCATGGATGTTGTGCTGCCTTGCCAGAAGTTACACCTAAACATTTTTGAAGCTCGTTACAGACTTATGGTGAGTTATAAAGGTCCTATATTCGTACCTTATCTGCTTGTTAGTTTCGTTGTTTAAGATAATGTATTGATTCAAATGATCTTGTTGGCTCAAATGATGATGCAAGAAAATTGTACGTAAAGCTGTTTATGTTCTATATCTTGCGTGTCAATCTTCCTGTATCTGCTTGCTAGTTAGTTGTTTAAAAAAATGCTATGGTTGACCTTTGTGCTAATTGGCAGGTGAGAAGGATAATGGAAGGAAACCGCCGAATGGGAATGGTAGATATAATCAGTGTCCATTTCTTTCCCCTTTGGTTAAGTTAGGTTGGTGGATCGCTTCTGACTAGATATTATTTTTCTTTAAATTTGTGTAGGTCATACTTGACTCCAGCACAGGAGCTGTAGCTGATTATGCTTGTGAAGTGGAAATTACAGAGTATGTTTTGGTTAAAATTTGTACTGGGACACAAGTTTACGTCTATGTTTAGCCTAATTTATTTTATCTTCCTTTTCTTTTCATCCAGCTGTGAGCCTCTTCCTGATGGGCGCTTTTTCCTTGAGGTAAATAGTTGCAGTTTTTCTTTCTTTTATCTGCTGCAGGGTAAACAATTGATAAAGGTGGAAAAAAAGGTTAGGTCGAGGGGTTGGGCTGACCTGAAACACTTTTATCTTTATTAATTGTTATTTCCTAGATAATTGATGTTTTCAATGTGGTGACAAAAACTTTATTGTGACACAACCACAACCACTATCTTCTCCTTGCTTTTTTAAAATAAATCGAGTTAGGAGGTTATATGTATTTTAATTACTTTGGGCAACTTTCAACCCAATTTATTTGGTTCTATTGAAAGCTTCGTTTCTGACAAAAAATTCCATTGTATCTGTTTTAGATGATATATAATCAAGATGGACTTGTCATGCCACCTCTAAGAAATTTTTTCTCTTCCTTATGTAATACTTCATCCTAGTGTCTTTTAACACTCATTGTCCAGCTGTCTGTTGATGGTTAACACATTGTACAAGTTAACGATCATTGAACGCTAACATGACAGAATCTTATAGAGACCTCAGGTCTTCTAAATTGTCAGAAAACTAAAATCATAGATACACCTAAAGAACATATTATTCTTACGAAGTAACCCCACAATTGAATCACACTATTTGTTTCTCGTTGTACCCAAATGGATTCCATTGGGAAAAGTGACACCAGAAGCACCAGCATGGCAACATTCTTGCGTTCCCATTTTAACAGATTACATTTATGCAGGTTGAGAGTCGGCGAAGATTTCGCATCCTTCGAAACTGGGATCAAGATGGGTCAGTAGCGTCATAGTTGCCAACCATATGTCTTGACTGCCTGAATAAGCCCGAATTTGAATTTGGCTCTATGTTTTCTGTCTATGAAGGTACCGTGTTGCCGAGGTGGAATGGGTGCAAGATATCTCTCCACCTGAAGGATCAAAAGAGAGATACGACGTAAGTGTACTTGAGATCTTCACTTGTGAAGATTCTATTTTTCCATGAACAATGGTTCATTCTGGTTTAGTAAATAATATTACACCGTGTTAATTAGTTAAAACCAATGCTACTAGTTTAAATGTACACTTTCCGTATTTGATTGTCTTGAAAATAAAGTCATCTAATTTTAAGTGATTGCCAATGACATCAGTTGCAGCAAACAACAAATAAAGTAGCAGCATATGCTCGATCATGGATAAAGGTGGCTCAAGAGGCTGCACAAAGAGGTATCATAATCATAATCTAGAGGTTTCGGTTGAATCTTGGACATATTCCTAAGAAATTTTCATGCAGATCAATCAAGACTTATGGAATTACATAGAGCAGAAGGTCTGATGCCTTCAACAAGCGATCCTGAATCGTTCAGTTTTTGGGTATATCATGCAGCATGACATCTTCATTTTTTTAGTTTATAAAAACCAATCTGTGATCTTTATGAACAACAATTGTTGCAGCTTGCTTCCCTAACTAATCAGAGACCACAAGAAAGACTGGCTCTCCTTCGCCTTAGAGATACAAAAGAGGTACTCAGCCTCAAATTATTCTTCATTGACAACCGTTGACTTATTGCATATCAATTATCACTAGGGATGAAAAAATGAGGATCCGAGAACGGGTATCCTTTTGTACGAGTCAAAACGGGTCGGGTGAGGTTGGGCCTGCCACACGTGAACTTATAATTTATGAATTTTAAAATATATATTCTCTGTTACAAAATCAAATTATAAAAGTTATAATATATTCCTTTGAGTAAATTACACGGATGGTCCCTGTGGTGTGTCCAAATTGCGGTTTTGGTCCCCAGGTTTGGAAAACTACAAGGTCAGTCCCAAAGTATACATAAACGTAACAGGTTTGGTCCCTGAGTTGGATGGTGGTCAACTTTTCTATTAAATATTTTTATAATTACCAAAATACCGTTAGATAAGCCCTAGCTCACAAGAACCACCACCACCACACTACGACACTATGGAACCTCCACCACCACTTGCTCGCAACCACCGCCTACAACAGCCGCACTAAGGAATTCCAATGTCTGTGGAGTTGAAGCAGCTGACCCGGTGGACGACGGTGGGATGAGTTCAGTGGAGGTTGGAGAGGCTGGTGGTGATGGTGCGGCGGAAGGTGGTGGTGAGGCAGTGGGTGGCGAAGCTGGTGGTGATGGTGTGGCGGAGGGCGGTGGGTGGCGAGGAAGTGGAAGACGGTGTTCTCCGGGCAGGTGGAGTGTTGGAGGATGGAGAATATTTTGGCGACGGAGCCACGGAGGTAGGTGGCGTCGAGGTTCATTGCGATGTGGATGATGGTGTCATTGCATGGTCTTCTGTTTTTGTGCGTCAGAGCTTCTTGGAACTCCGATAGGCGGAGGGCGGTGGTGGTGTGGAGGATGGTGAGGTGTGGTAACAGGCGCAGTGGTGAGGGAGGAAGGTGGCGGCAGTTGGTTTATGTGGTGGTGGTGGTGTGATGATGTGTATTTTAATTTTTTATAAATTTATTTATAATAATAAGGATATTTTGGTCATTTCATCTTCCCCCTAAAATAGTTTACTTTTGCCCCCCCGCCCCCTTTAAGGTTTGGTTCAAGCTTCACCATTGCATCCAACTTAACAAAAAAGGATAATTGTCCATCCATGTCAAGGACCAAACCTGTTACGTTTATAAATACTTTGGGACTGACCTTGTAGTTTTCCGAACCTGGGGACCAAAACCGCTATTTGAACTTACCTCAGGGACTATCCGTGTAGTTTACTCTTTTCCTTTCGGTTACAACTTTTGGATTTACCCATTTAACCCACTAGAGATGAGACATTGCCAAAATCAACCATTTGTATATAAATGGATTGATATCGGGATCTCTACCATCATCCTTAATGCATTTGCTTTAGGAAAAGCCTTGATTTCCAAGACATAAATGAACATACAATTGTTACTATATTGTGGGTGATTCCTCCCTCCACCCCCACCCGCGCGCATGGTTAGTAAGTTTTGTGTCATAGTTTTTGGCTCCAAAATTATATGAAGATGGGCGGATGGCGTCAATAAGCCGACTAACACATCCAGTTCTGGTTGCTTTATTTCTGGCTAAGTCAGTGTTTTTTGTTGCAGAGGTTAAGAAGGGGGTACTTTTACATGAAAGCAGAAGAACCCTGATGTGGATTTATATGAACATAATTATTATATTCATTTATTCATCAAGTATATTTTTGTTTTACAGGCAAAATATTCTTTTGTCTTGATATAGAGGTTACATAAAATAGTAAAGAAAAACTATAATCACTTTTTTCTTTTTATTTTTAGTTTGAGAAAATCTATAGCCTAGCGAACATGACATTTTTTCAAGGCATATTTATGATGATATGGACTTTATTTGAGTTATACGATGTTTTTATATGGTATGTTTGTGGCCCCTTTCTCAGAAACATTTAGCTGAAAAACAGCTGGATTATTTTAACCTGATTTGTCTCTACTACAATGTATGTTTGTAGCCCTTAAGGTGGAAGAATAATTGTTTGTACAAGAGCGCGAACTAACTGGGCAAGTACCAACTGAATACATATATGTCCTCTCAAGGTGAATGTGACGTCACAACGTGAAACTTGGATTACATAGCGTCAAAACGAAATGAAGATAATCTTTGGTCAGTATATCAGCTAGTTGAGTAACAGTAGAAACATTAGAAACATTGAGCGTATGAGTAAACCATATCATAAATAAAATATATGGTAACCTCAAAATATCTTGTGTGTTGATAAACACTGAATTAACAGCTAAATACGTGGCTTTAATGTTGTCATACCACAAAGTAGTTGGACATGAGGAATATGAAGCTTTTGTAAAATGAAGTAATCTAGTCTCAGTGGTAGTATGAGCAAGTTAACAATAGAATGTAGTCGATTGACGATCATCAAGGCATCCAACCCATATAGCATCATAAGCATGCAAGGCTAAAGCCTTAGCTTTTCGATAGTCAAGCCATTACATATGGTACCTTCAGTATCGTAGAACACACTTGACAACAGCCCAAATGACAATTAGCAAGTTTCTACATAAATTGAGAAATCTTACTAACAGCATATGCCATCTTAAGGCGTGCGGAGACAATATACTGTAAAGCACCCACAATATTGCGATATAAAAATAGGATCCACCAAAGGAACACCAGCATGACGAGAGAGATATTGTGCAATGGATACATGAGTAGATAAAGGTATGATACTATGCAAGACCAGTGCACGATAAGAAATAAGGAAATATCTAGAACACATTAAAAAAACCTAGAAGGAAGAAGAGCAGAAGAGAGCTAACAAATCCCGAGGTGTAGGCTTGTAAACAAATCGAATGAACACGAACATCGGAATGTTCGTGTTCCTTCATTTAACTTTAACTGAACACGAACACGAACTTGAAGAAATAACTGAACATAATCTTTTTGTTCATGTTCATTCATTGAAAACATAAATATTCGTGTTCGTTTGTTAAAAAACTAAAATGAACAGTTCACGAACATAAATGAACACAAACTAACAAAAATAAACAAACATAATTGAACAATCATTAATGAGCACAAACAAATATATATAAAGATTAATGAACACGAACGAACAAGCCTAGTACATCAAATTCATCCATGAACACATGTAATAAGCGAACATAAACATACGTTCACAAACATAATGGAACGAACATTAAATGAACAAAATTTTGTGTTCGTGTTTGTTCATTTATTAAATGAACGAACATAAACAAACTTTCCGCCAAACAGTTCATGAACGTTCGGTTCATTTATAGGCCTGCCGAGGTACTTGTTTCAGGCCATAACATGCCTTCTACAACAAATAAACATGATGTGGTTAGGCTGAGTCAACAAAGCCCGGAGGCTATGACATATACCTAGTCTTCGAATGTGATCCTCTAAATATGAATGTGGTCATCTAAATTTGCTAGTATTTAGATATGCTTATATTAAATACGATATTGCTATTATTAAAATAAATATGCAATTGTTTAGATATTGTTAGATCAATGTATATGTATGTATTTGTTATTGTTGTTACCACTCACTGAGTATATAATATTTTGCTTAGACATACAACCGTTTGTTGTATGTTAGGTTACGAGGCTTTTTGTGAAGATGTCGGCAGGTGCTCGAGAGTTAAAAGAACTTTTAAGCTTAATAAATGTAGTAATTTATTTTATTATTGTAAATGTTTTGAAAATTTATGCAATTCTGTTTGTGATAACACTATATAGTAACACATCAGCCCTAACCCGGTTATATATGGTGTTACGCTCTTGGTTGCAATTTCTTTTTGAACGCTTCTGGTTGTAGATTTTGATTGGAAGCCAGTGATCGTGTATTCCAAATTGTAAACTACAAGTTGAAAAACACTTTTGAGCAACTCAGGAACGCATGAAGTAGGAATTGCTAGTAATCACGGATCAGCATGCCGCGGTGCATATGTACCCGGGCTGGGCCCTATACACACCGCTTGTCACACCTTGGGAATGCATGATTATGTTTTTATCACAAGTAGGGTCTAACGCCATTTAATAGTCAGACTCTTTGTTTTCTCGGCCACACCCGACCCAAGAAACCCGATTGAAGAACACAAATAATGTTTTGTGTGGAAAACTCCACGAAACTTTTTATCGATATTCAACGACTTGAAAAAAAACCCTCAACACTAATAATAATAATAATCAATCCCTACCGATTCTAATCCTACTCAGTGGCGGATCTAGAAAAAAACTTCAGGGGTAACGTAAATTTTTTTTTTACCGTACATTTATATAAATAAAAGAAAAAAATACGATAATAAAGGGGTCCGAATGAAAATCATTCAATACAAATCCGAAGGAATTTAACTCGAATGAATTGAACTTGAAGGAGTTGTTGACTCGAATAAAGCGACCAGCAGCGGCGACAGGCGGTAGCGGCGGAGTCGCAGGCATGCGGCGGCCGAGCGCCCGAGCAGCGGCGGACTCACAGGCGGAATTAGAGCAGCAGTGCCGCAGGATCGTAGGCGGTGCACAGGGAAGGGGAGCAGGCGAGCAGCGGTTTTTTTTTTTTTTGGGGGGGGGGGGGGGGGTGGTTTTGAGTTTGTTAATTAAAAAAATGAGTTTTATAATGATTGGGTTACTAATTGGGTTTTAAAATAAATTGGGCTTTTAAATTAATTGGTTTTTAATAAATTGGGCTTTTAATGTTAATTGGGTTTATAATGTATTTATAAAAGATAATATTTTAATAAAATATTAGACTACTTTTTATAAAATTTAAAATTTTCTATAAAGTTTTGAGTTTAAAATTTTGTTAGGGGTAACGTAAAATTTTTTCAGGGGTAACGTAATATTTTTCCAGGGGTAACATAAAACCTTAAAACAAATTTTTTACATAAAAAACGTAATTTTTTACACTACGCGTAAAAAGTTGAGGGGTAGCGGAGGCTACCCCTCAACCCTATGTAGGTCTGCCATTGATCCTACTCAAACTTGAATTGTATTTCTAATCTAACACAACTGAATTGGCCAACTTAATATTCTACTATGGCTAACTCCAATTAGACAAGTAAACCAAACAAACAAATTGAACTTGGTTGTTATATATAAGTCAAAACAAATTATTTTTCTAAAAGGTTCTTCAAATATATGTATTTGTGTTTTTAACTAATGTATACTCGTTTTCATAAGAGCATACGGTGTCAAGCCCCGAGCAGGTGGGGGAAACCCTAGCTTCGGGTGGGAATACCACCCCCGAACTCGATGCATTACCCAGTGAAAATTTATCGGGAACCACCGGCCACCTTTCGCTTGAATTGACCGTTCCCCAACGGTCTCTTGACCATTACAACGTAAAAAAAATAAAATAAAAATTAAACACTATAAATACTTAAGTCCTATGGAGGCCATGAAATTTTGTTATTGACATAAAGCAACTATAGAAGCGACTTACAAAAGCTATTATTAGTTTCATAACCAATTTGCTAGTGACTTACTTTGTTTCACTCACTGATTTCTTTTGTTTGTTATTTAATTTACATGAAAGCATAAAGGGTTAGTTTTTTTAATCAATGATATGCATATTAGTTACATGAAAGCATCTTCTTAATTTTTACACATGAAAGCATCTGTGTATTTGTTTTCACTTTTACATCATCGATTCTCATTCTATGTGAATGCTTATTGCTCTTGGTATATGCTTTACCCGCTCTACTTATAAAATTTTACTAAAAAGGCACTAAATTTTTAGTTTCGAAAAAGGTTGAGCCGTCCATTTAAATACCACTTTAATATATTTCTTTTAACCCATTACTTCTACTCTTCTCTACGACCTCCTAGGGATAAGAGACATAGGGCTAAAGAGAGCCAAAAAAGATCTTTCGTTATATACTAAGCGCTCGCTAATGAGTACTGCATCTTCAAAATTGTAACCTTCCCATGGCATATAAGCTACTAAAATTATCTACTATTCAAAACACTATGAATTCATTGGATTTTAAAATTTACTACTCGTTAAGCTCGGATAATGTGTGGCAACATAATATTGAGTTTTTGACTATGGTGGTTTCTTTATTATTATGAGATGTACAAGACTCTGCCTTTTCATCAAGATGATATTTTTTTGTTTTTTTAGAAAATTAATAGTTTTATATTATGAATTTGGCAATGAGAATTAAAACATTGTCATACTCATCAAAGAAAGATCGTAATCGAATGACATTAAACATGTTTTTAGGTCTTAAAAGGTAAATGATATGTACTTTAACAATCCGCTAAACAACTACATCCATGAAGAATTAGAAAATTCATGTACATGAGTATTATCTTACGCAAGATATGATCTGAAAGAGTGATGATGCGTGACATGCGGTGACATCTTCTGATTACATAGAAGATCTTTCCAATAATGAACCCTTAAAACATGATATATTTTTATGTTCACGATCACAAACAATCCATGATAATCTTTGAAATGTTAGAGACTATATTTAAAAAACTTAAACTTTAAGGATCAAATCTAAAATTTCAACACAACCACAGGGAGCATCCATGTAATTTACTCTTTATTTTATTAATAAAATGTTGTCTTATTATTTTTTAAGTATTTTGTTTTTTTATTA